>JAWZYU010000554.1:0-106786 GCA_038380435.1 Ryuthela nishihirai
ATGAGGCGGGAACTCGTAACAGGTGCCCGAGACCAGAGGAAAAAAAAAATCCCCCGGGACATGAGGCGGGAACACCCGACAGTTGCCCGAGAGCAACGAAAAACTACCTCCCCCGGGTCATGAGGCGGGAACTCGTAACAGGTGCCCGAGACCAGAGGAAAAAAAAAAATCCCCCGGGACATGAGGCGGGAACACCCGACAGTTGCCCGAGAGCACGAAAAACTACCTCCCCCGGGTCATGAGGCGGGAACTCGTAACAGGTGCCCGAGACCAGAGGAAAAAAAAAATCCCCCGGGACATGAGGCGGGAACACCCGACAGTTGCCCGAGAGCACGAAAAACTACCTCCCCCGGGTCATGAGGCGGGAACTCGTAACAGGTGCCCGAGACCAGAGGAAAAAAAAAATCCCCCGGGACATGAGGCGGGAACACCCGACAGTTGCCCGAGAGCACGAAAAACTACCTCCCCCGGGTCATGAGGCGGGAACTCGTAACAGGTGCCCGAGACCAGAGGAAAAAAAAAATCCCCCGGGACATGAGGCGGGAACACCCGACAGTTGCCCGAGAGCACGAAAAACTACCTCCCCGGGTCATGAGGCGGGAACTCGTAACAGGTGCCCGAGACCAGAGGAAAAAAAAAATCCCCCGGGACATGAGGCGGGAACACCCGACAGTTGCCCGAGAGCACGAAAAACTACCTCCCCCGGGTCATGAGGCGGGAACTCGTAACAGGTGCCCGAGACCAGAGGAAAAAAAAAATCCCCCGGGACATGAGGCGGGAACACCCGACAGTTGCCCGAGAGCACGAAAAACTACCTCCCCCGGGTCATGAGGCGGGAACTCGTAACAGGTGCCCGAGACCAGAGGAAAAAAAAAATCCCCCGGGACATGAGGCGGGAACACCCGACAGTTGCCCGAGAGCACGAAAAACTACCTCCCCCGGGTCATGAGGCGGGAACTCGTAACAGGTGCCCGAGACCAGAGGAAAAAAAAAATCCCCCGGGACATGAGGCGGGAACACCCGACAGTTGCCCGAGAGCACGAAAAACTACCTCCCCCGGGTCATGAGGCGGGAACTCGTAACAGGTGCCCGAGACCAGAGGAAAAAAAAAATCCCCCGGGACATGAGGCGGGAACACCCGACAGTTGCCCGAGAGCACGAAAAACTACCTCCCCCGGGTCATGAGGCGGGAACTCGTAACAGGTGCCCGAGACCAGAGGAAAAAAAAAATCCCCCGGGACATGAGGCGGGAACACCCGACAGTTGCCCGAGAGCACGAAAAACTACCTCCCCCGGGTCATGAGGCGGGAACTCGTAACAGGTGCCCGAGACCAGAGGAAAAAAAAAATCCCCCGGGACATGAGGCGGGAACACCCGACAGTTGCCCGAGAGCACGAAAAACTACCTCCCCCGGGTCATGAGGCGGGAACTCGTAACAGGTGCCCGAGACCAGAGGAAAAAAAAAATCCCCCGGGACATGAGGCGGGAACACCCGACAGTTGCCCGAGAGCACGAAAAACTACCTCCCCCGGGTCATGAGGCGGGAACTCGTAACAGGTGCCCGAGACCAGAGGAAAAAAAAAATCCCCCGGGACATGAGGCGGGAACACCCGACAGTTGCCCGAGAGCACGAAAAACTACCTCCCCCGGGTCATGAGGCGGGAACTCGTAACAGGTGCCCGAGACCAGAGGAAAAAAAAAAATCCCCCGGGACATGAGGCGGGAACACCCGACAGTTGCCCGAGAGCACGAAAAACTACCTCCCCCGGGTCATGAGGCGGGAACTCGTAACAGGTGCCCGAGACCAGAGGAAAAAAAAAATCCCCCGGGACATGAGGCGGGAACACCCGACAGTTGCCCGAGAGCACGAAAAACTACCTCCCCCGGGTCATGAGGCGGGAACTCGTAACAGGTGCCCGAGACCAGAGGAAAAAAAAAATCCCCCGGGACATGAGGCGGGAACACCCGACAGTTGCCCGAGAGCACGAAAAACTACCTCCCCCGGGTCATGAGGCGGGAACTCGTAACAGGTGCCCGAGACCAGAGGAAAAAAAAAATCCCCCGGGACATGAGGCGGGAACACCCGACAGTTGCCCGAGAGCACGAAAAACTACCTCCCCCGGGTCATGAGGCGGGAACTCGTAACAGGGTGCCCGAGACCAGAGGAAAAAAAAATCCCCCGGGACATGAGGCGGGAACACCCGACAGTTGCCCGAGAGCACGAAAAACTACCTCCCCCGGGTCATGAGGCGGGAACTCGTAACAGGTGCCCGAGACCAGAGGAAAAAAAAAATCCCCCGGGACATGAGGCGGGAACACCCGACAGTTGCCCGAGAGCACGAAAAACTACCTCCCCCGGGTCATGAGGCGGGAACTCGTAACAGGTGCCCGAGACCAGAGGAAAAAAAAAATCCCCCGGGACATGAGGCGGGAACACCCGACAGTTGCCCGAGAGCACGAAAAACTACCTCCCCCGGGTCATGAGGCGGGAACTCGTAACAGGTGCCCGAGACCAGAGGAAAAAAAAAATCCCCCGGGACATGAGGCGGGAACACCCGACAGTTGCCCGAGAGCACGAAAAACTACCTCCCCCGGGTCATGAGGCGGGAACTCGTAACAGGTGCCCGAGACCAGAGGAAAAAAAAAATCCCCCGGGACATGAGGCGGGAACACCCGACAGTTGCCCGAGAGCACGAAAAACTACCTCCCCCGGGTCATGAGGCGGGAACTCGTAACAGGTGCCCGAGACCAGAGGAAAAAAAAAATCCCCCGGGACATGAGGCGGGAACACCCGACAGTTGCCCGAGAGCACGAAAAACTACCTCCCCCGGGTCATGAGGCGGGAACTCGTAACAGGTGCCCGAGACCAGAGGAAAAAAAAAATCCCCCGGGACATGAGGCGGGAACACCCGACAGTTGCCCGAGAGCACGAAAAACTACCTCCCCCGGGTCATGAGGCGGG
Source organism: Ryuthela nishihirai (assembly GCA_038380435.1). NCBI lineage: Eukaryota > Metazoa > Arthropoda > Arachnida > Araneae > Heptathelidae > Ryuthela > Ryuthela nishihirai. Next base: position 2,963 of record JAWZYU010000554.1, read on the forward strand.
AACTCGTAACAGGTGCCCGAGACCAGAGGAAAAAAAAAATCCCCCGGGACATGAGGCGGGAACACCCGACAGTTGCCCGAGAGCACGAAAAACTACCTCCCCCGGGTCATGAGGCGGGAACTCGTAACAGGTGCCCGAGACCAGAGGAAAAAAAAAAATCCCCCGGGACATGAGGCGGGAACACCCGACAGTTGCCCGAGAGCACGAAAAACTACCTCCCCCGGGTCATGAGGCGGGAACTCGTAACAGGTGCCCGAGACCAGAGGAAAAAAAAAATCCCCCGGGACATGAGGCGGGAACACCCGACAGTTGCCCGAGAGCACGAAAAACTACCTCCCCCGGGTCATGAGGCGGGAACTCGTAACAGGTGCCCGAGACCAGAGGAAAAAAAAAATCCCCCGGGACATGAGGCGGGAACACCCGACAGTTGCCCGAGAGCACGAAAAACTACCTCCCCCGGGTCATGAGGCGGGAACTCGTAACAGGTGCCCGAGACCAGAGGAAAAAAAAAATCCCCCGGGACATGAGGCGGGAACACCCGACAGTTGCCCGAGAGCACGAAAAACTACCTCCCCCGGGTCATGAGGCGGGAACTCGTAACAGGTGCCCGAGACCAGAGGAAAAAAAAAATCCCCCGGGACATGAGGCGGGAACACCCGACAGTTGCCCGAGAGCACGAAAAACTACCTCCCCCGGGTCATGAGGCGGGAACTCGTAACAGGTGCCCGAGACCAGAGGAAAAAAAAAATCCCCCGGGACATGAGGCGGGAACACCCGACAGTTGCCCGAGAGCACGAAAAACTACCTCCCCCGGGTCATGAGGCGGGAACTCGTAACAGGTGCCCGAGACCAGAGGAAAAAAAAAATCCCCCGGGACATGAGGCGGGAACACCCGACAGTTGCCCGAGAGCACGAAAAACTACCTCCCCCGGGTCATGAGGCGGGAACTCGTAACAGGTGCCCGAGACCAGAGGAAAAAAAAAAATCCCCCGGGACATGAGGCGGGAACACCCGACAGTTGCCCGAGAGCACGAAAAACTACCTCCCCCGGGTCATGAGGCGGGAACTCGTAACAGGTGCCCGAGACCAGAGGAAAAAAAAAATCCCCCGGGACATGAGGCGGGAACACCCGACAGTTGCCCGAGAGCACGAAAAACTACCTCCCCCGGGTCATGAGGCGGGAACTCGTAACAGGTGCCCGAGACCAGAGGAAAAAAAAAATCCCCCGGGACATGAGGCGGGAACACCCGACAGTTGCCCGAGAGCACGAAAAACTACCTCCCCCGGGTCATGAGGCGGGAACTCGTAACAGGTGCCCGAGACCAGAGGAAAAAAAAAATCCCCCGGGACATGAGGCGGGAACACCCGACAGTTGCCCGAGAGCACGAAAAACTACCTCCCCCGGGTCATGAGGCGGGAACTCGTAACAGGTGCCCGAGACCAGAGGAAAAAAAAAATCCCCCGGGACATGAGGCGGGAACACCCGACAGTTGCCCGAGAGCACGAAAAACTACCTCCCCCGGGTCATGAGGCGGGAACTCGTAACAGGTGCCCGAGACCAGAGGAAAAAAAAAATCCCCCGGGACATGAGGCGGGAACACCCGACAGTTGCCCGAGAGCACGAAAAACTACCTCCCCCGGGTCATGAGGCGGGAACTCGTAACAGGAACACATTCTTAAGGATTTGCTTCGCAAAGCTGCACTGGAAGAGTTTCGAGTGCAGAATCGCAAAGCTGCACTGGACGAATTCAAATCCAACCGTCTCTGATCTCCTATGGAGAAAGTCTCTTAGGGCCACGAGTGTGCCCGAGACCAGAGGAAAAAAAAAATCCCCCGGGACATGAGGCGGGAACACCCGACAGTTGCCCGAGAGCACGAAAAACTACCTCCCCCGGGTCATGAGGCGGGAACTCGTAACAGGTGCCCGAGACCAGAGGAAAAAAAAAATCCCCCGGGACATGAGGCGGGAACACCCGACAGTTGCCCGAGAGCACGAAAAACTACCTCCCCCGGGTCATGAGGCGGGAACTCGTAACAGGTGCCCGAGACCAGAGGAAAAAAAAAATCCCCCGGGACATGAGGCGGGAACACCCGACAGTTGCCCGAGAGCACGAAAAACTACCTCCCCCGGGTCATGAGGCGGGAACTCGTAACAGGTGCCCGAGACCAGAGGAAAAAAAAAATCCCCCGGGACATGAGGCGGGAACACCCGACAGTTGCCCGAGAGCACGAAAAACTACCTCCCCCGGGTCATGAGGCGGGAACTCGTAACAGGTGCCCGAGACCAGAGGAAAAAAAAAATCCCCCGGGACATGAGGCGGGAACACCCGACAGTTGCCCGAGAGCACGAAAAACTACCTCCCCCGGGTCATGAGGCGGGAACTCGTAACAGGTGCCCGAGACCAGAGGAAAAAAAAAATCCCCCGGGACATGAGGCGGGAACACCCGACAGTTGCCCGAGAGCACGAAAAACTACCTCCCCCGGGTCATGAGGCGGGAACTCGTAACAGGTGCCCGAGACCAGAGGAAAAAAAAAATCCCCCGGGACATGAGGCGGGAACACCCGACAGTTGCCCGAGAGCACGAAAAACTACCTCCCCCGGGTCATGAGGCGGGAACTCGTAACAGGAACACATTCTTAAGGATTTGCTTCGCAAAGCTGCACTGGAAGAGTTTCGAGTGCAGAATCGCAAAGCTGCACTGGACGAATTCAAATCCAACCGTCTCTGATCTCCTATGGAGAAAGTCTCTTAGGGCCACGAGTGTGCCCGAGACCAGAGGAAAAAAAAAATCCCCCGGGACATGAGGCGGGAACACCCGACAGTTGCCCGAGAGCACGAAAAACTACCTCCTCCGGGTCATGAGGCGGGAACTCGTAACAGGTGCCCGAGACCAGAGGAAAAAAAAAATCCCCCGGGACATGAGGCGGGAACACCCGACAGTTGCCCGAGAGCACGAAAAACTACCTCCCCCGGGTCATGAGGCGGGAACTCGTAACAGGTGCCCGAGACCAGAGGAAAAAAAAAATCCCCCGGGACATGAGGCGGGAACACCCGACAGTTGCCCGAGAGCACGAAAAACTACCTCCCCCGGGTCATGAGGCGGGAACTCGTAACAGGAACACATTCTTAAGGATTTGCTTCGCAAAGCTGCACTGGAAGAGTTTCGAGTGCAGAATCGCAAAGCTGCACTGGACGAATTCAAATCCAACCGTCTCTGATCTCCTATGGAGAAAGTCTCTTAGGGCCACGAGTGTGCCCGAGACCAGAGGAAAAAAAAAATCCCCCGGGACATGAGGCGGGAACACCCGACAGTTGCCCGAGAGCACGAAAAACTACCTCCCCCGGGTCATGAGGCGGGAACTCGTAACAGGTGCCCGAGACCAGAGGAAAAAAAAAATCCCCCGGGACATGAGGCGGGAACACCCGACAGTTGCCCGAGAGCACGAAAAACTACCTCCCCCGGGTCATGAGGCGGGAACTCGTAACAGGTGCCCGAGACCAGAAAAAAAAAAAATCCCCCGGGACATGAGGCGGGAACACCCGACAGTTGCCCGAGAGCACGAAAAACTACCTCCCCCGGGTCATGAGGCGGGAACTCGTAACAGGAACACATTCTTAAGGATTTGCTTCGCAAAGCTGCACTGGAAGAGTTTCGAGTGCAGAATCGCAAAGCTGCACTGGACGAATTCAAATCCAACCGTCTCTGATCTCCTATGGAGAAAGTCTCTTAGGGCCACGAGTGTGCCCGAGACCAGAGGAAAAAAAAAATCCCCCGGGACATGAGGCGGGAACACCCAACAGTTGCCCGAGAGCACGAAAAACTACCTCCCCCGGGTCATGAGGCGGGAACTCGTAACAGGTGCCCGAGACCAGAGGAAAAAAAAAATCCCCCGGGACATGAGGCAGGAACACCCGACAGTTGCCCGAGAGCACGAAAAACTACCTCCCCCGGGTCATGAGGCGGGAACTCGTAACAGGTGCCCGAGACCAGAGGAAAAAAAAAATCCCCCGGGACATGAGGCGGGAACACCCGACAGTTGCCCGAGAGCACGAAAAACTACCTCCCCAGGTCATGAGGCGGGAACTCGTAACAGGTGCCCGAGACCAGAGGAAAAAAAAAATCCCCCGGGACATGAGGTGGGAACACCCGACAGTTGCCCGAGAGCACGAAAAACTACCTCCCCCGGGTCATGAGGCGGGAACTCGTAACAGGTGCCCGAGACCAGAGGAAAAAAAAAATCCCCCGGGACATGAGGCGGGAACACCCGACAGTTGCCCGAGAGCACGAAAAACTACCTCCCCCGGGTCATGAGGCGGGAACTCGTAACAGGTGCCCGAGACCAGAGGAAAAAAAAATCCCCCGGGACATGAGGCGGGAACACCCGACAGTTGCCCGAGAGCACGAAAAACTACCTCCCCCGGGTCATGAGGCGGGAACTCGTAACAGGTGCCCGAGACCAGAGGAAAAAAAAAATCCCCCGGGACATGAGGCGGGAACACCCGACAGTTGCCCGAGAGCACGAAAAACTACCTCCCCCGGGTCATGAGGCGGGAACTCGTAACAGGTGCCCGAGACCAGAGGAAAAAAAAAATCCCCCGGGACATGAGGCGGGAACACCCGACAGTTGCCCGAGAGCACGAAAAACTACCTCCCCCGGGTCATGAGGCGGGAACTCGTAACAGGTGCCCGAGACCAGAGGGAAAAAAAAATCCCCCGGGACATGAGGCGGGAACACCCGACAGTCGCCCGAGAGCACGAAAAACTACCTCCCCCGGGTCATGAGGCGGGAACTCGTAACAGGTGCCCGAGACCAGAGGAAAAAAAAAATCCCCCGGGACATGAGGCGGGAACACCCGACAGTTGCCCGAGAGCACGAAAAACTACCTCCCCCGGGTCATGAGGCGGGAAATCGTAACAGGTGCCCGAGACCAGAGGAAAAAAAAAATCCCCCGGGACATGAGGCGGGAACACCCGACAGTTGCCCGAGAGCACGAAAAACTACCTCCCCTGGGTCATGAGACGGGAACTCGTAACAGGTGCCCGAGACCAGAGGAAAAAAAAAATCCCCCGGGACATGAGGCGGGAACACCCGACAGTTGCCCGAGAGCACGAAAAACTACCTCCCCCGGGTCATGAGGCGGGAACTCGTAACAGGAACACATTCTTAAGGATTTGCTTCGCAAAGCTGCACTGGAAGAGTTTCGAGTGCAGAATCGCAAAGCTGCACTGGACGAATTCAAATCCAACCGTCTCTGATCTCCTATGGAGAAAGTCTCTTAGGGCCACGAGTGTGCCCGAGACCAGAGGAAAAAAAAAATCCCCCGGGACATGAGGCGGGAACACCCGACAGTTGCCCGAGAGCACGAAAAACTACCTCCCCCGGGTCATGAGGCGGGAACTCGTAACAGGTGCCCGAGACCAGAGGAAAACAAAAATCCCCCGGGACATGAGGCGGGAACACCCGACAGTTGCCCGAGAGCACGAAAAACTACCTCCCCCGGGTCATGAGGCGGGAACTCGTAACAGGTGCCCGAGACCAGAGGAAAAAAAAAATCCCCCGGGACATGAGGCGGGAACACCCGACAGTTGCCCGAGAGCACGAAAAACTACCTCCCCCGGGTCATGAGGCGGGAACTCGTAACAGGTGCCCGAGACCAGAGGAAAAAAAAAATCCCCCGGGACATGAGGCGGGAACACCCGACAGTTGCCCGAGAGCACGAAAAACTACCTCCCCCGGGTCATGAGGCGGGAACTCGTAACAGGAACACATTCTTAAGGATTTGCTTCGCAAAGCTGCACTGGAAGAGTTTCGAGTGCAGAATCGCAAAGCTGCACTGGACGAATTCAAATCCAACCGTCTCTGATCTCCTATGGAGAAAGTCTCTTAGGGCCACGAGTGTGCCCGAGACCAGAGGAAAAAAAAAATCCCCCGGGACATGAGGCGGGAACACCCGACAGTTGCCCGAGAGCACGAAAAACTACCTCCCCCGGGTCATGAGGCGGGAACTCGTAACAGGTGCCCGAGACCAGAGGAAAAAAAAAATCCCCCGGGACATGAGGCGGGAACACCCGACAGTTGCCCGAGAGCACGAAAAACTACCTCCCCCGGGTCATGAGGCGGGAACTCGTAACAGGTGCCCGAGACCAGAGGAAAAAAAAAATCCCCCGGGACATGAGGCGGGAACACCCGACAGTTGCCCGAGAGCACGAAAAACTACCTCCCCCGGGTCATGAGGCGGGAACTCGTAACAGGAACACATTCTTAAGGATTTGCTTCGCAAAGCTGCACTGGAAGAGTTTCGAGTGCAGAATCGCAAAGCTGCACTGGACGAATTCAAATCCAACCGTCTCTGATCTCCTATGGAGAAAGTCTCTTAGGGCCACGAGTGTGCCCGAGACCAGAGGAAAAAAAAAATCCCCCGGGACATGAGGCGGGAACACCCGACAGTTGCCCGAGAGCACGAAAAACTACCTCCCCCGGGTCATGAGGCGGGAACTCGTAACAGGTGCCCGAGACCAGAGGAAAAAAAAAATCCCCCGGGACATGAGGCGGGAACACCCGACAGTTGCCCGAGAGCACGAAAAACTACCTCCCCCGGGTCATGAGGCGGGAACTCGTAACAGGTGCCCGAGACCAGAGGAAAAAAAAAATCCCCCGGGACATGAGGCGGGAACACCCGACAGTTGCCCGAGAGCACGAAAAACTACCTCCCCCGGGTCATGAGGCGGGAACTCGTAACAGGTGCCCGAGACCAGAGGAAAAAAAAAATCCCCCGGGACATGAGGCGGGAACACCCGACAGTTGCCCGAGAGCACGAAAAACTACCTCCCCCGGGTCATGAGGCGGGAACTCGTAACAGGTGCCCGAGACCAGAGGAAAAAAAAAATCCCCCGGGACATGAGGCGGGAACACCCGACAGTTGCCCGAGAGCACGAAAAACTACCTCCCCCGGGTCATGAGGCGGGAACTCGTAACAGGTGCCCGAGACCAGAGGAAAAAAAAAATCCCCCGGGACATGAGGCGGGAACACCCGACAGTTGCCCGAGAGCACGAAAAACTACCTCCCCCGGGTCATGAGGCGGGAACTCGTAACAGGAACACATTCTTAAGGATTTGCTTCGCAAAGCTGCACTGGAAGAGTTTCGAGTGCAGAATCGCAAAGCTGCACTGGACGAATTCAAATCCAACCGTCTCTGATCTCCTATGGAGAAAGTCTCTTAGGGCCACGAGTGTGCCCGAGACCAGAGGAAAAAAAAAATCCCCCGGGACATGAGGCGGGAACACCCGACAGTTGCCCGAGAGCACGAAAAACTACCTCCCCCGGGTCATGAGGCGGGAACTCGTAACAGGTGCCCGAGACCAGAGGAAAAAAAAAATCCCCCGGGACATGAGGCGGGAACACCCGACAGTTGCCCGAGAGCACGAAAAACTACCTCCCCCGGGTCATGAGGCGGGAACTCGTAACAGGTGCCCGAGACCAGAGGAAAAAAAAAATCCACCGGGACATGAGGCGGGAACACCCGACAGTTGCCCGAGAGCACGAAAAACTACCTCCCCCGGGTCATGAGGCGGGAACTCGTAACAGGTGCCCGAGACCAGAGGAAAAAAAAAATCCCCCGGGACATGAGGCGGGAACACCCGACAGTTGCCCGAGAGCACGAAAAACTACCTCCCCCGGGTCATGAGGCGGGAACTCGTAACAGGAACACATTCTTAAGGATTTGCTTCGCAAAGCTGCACTGGAAGAGTTTCGAGTGCAGAATCGCAAAGCTGCACTGGACGAATTCAAATCCAACCGTCTCTGATCTCCTATGGAGAAAGTCTCTTAGGGCCACGAGTGTGCCCGAGACCAGAGGAAAAAAGAAATCCCCCGGGACATGAGGCGGGAACACCCGACAGTTGCCCGAGAGCACGAAAAACTACCTCCCCCGGGTCATGAGGCGGGAACTCGTAACAGGTGCCCGAGACCAGAGGAAAAAAAAAATCCCCCGGGACATGAGGCGGGAACACCCGACAGTTGCCCGAGAGCACGAAAAACTACCTCCCCCGGGTCATGAGGCGGGAACTCGTAACAGGTGCCCGAGACCAGAGGAAAAAAAAAATCCCCCGGGACATGAGGCGGGAACACCCGACAGTTGCCCGAGAGCACGAAAAACTACCTCCCCCGGGTCATGAGGCGGGAACTCGTAACAGGTGCCCGAGACCAGAGGAAAAAAAATATCCCACGGGACATGAGGCGGGAACACCCGACAGTTGCCCGAGAGCACGAAAAACTACCTCCCCCGGGTCATGAGGCGGGAACTCGTAACAGGTGCCCGAGACCAGAGGAAAAAAAAAATCCCCCGGGACATGAGGCGGGAACACCCGACAGTTGCCCGAGAGCACGAAAAACTACCTCCCCCGGGTCATGAGGCGGGAACTCGTAACAGGTGCCCGAGACCAGAGGAAAAAAAAAATCCCCCGGGACATGAGGCGGGAACACCCAACAGTTGCCCGAGAGCACGAAAAACTACCTCCCCCGGGTCATGAGGCGGGAACTCGTAACAGGTGCCCGAGACCAGAGGAAAAAAAAAATCCCCCGGGACATGAGGCGGGAACACCCGACAGTTGCCCGAGAGCACGAAAAACTACCTCCCCCGGGTCATGAGGCGGGAACTCGTAACAGGTGCCCGAGACCAGAGGAAAAAAAAAATCCCCCGGGACATGAGGCGGGAACACCCGACAGTTGCCCGAGAGCACGAAAAACTACCTCCCCCGGGTCATGAGGCGGGAACTCGTAACAGGTGCCCGAGACCAGAGGAAAAAAAAAATCCCCCGGGACATGAGGCGGGAACACCCGACAGTTGCCCGAGAGCACGAAAAACTACCTCCCCCGGGTCATGAGGCGGGAACTCGTAACAGGTGCCCGAGACCAGAGGAAAAAAAAAATCCCCCGGGACATGAGGCGGGAACACCCGACAGTTGCCCGAGAGCACGAAAAACTACCTCCCCCGGGTCATGAGGCGGGAACTCGTAACAGGAACACATTCTTAAGGATTTGCTTCGCAAAGCTGCACTGGAAGAGTTTCGAGTGCAGAATCGCAAAGCTGCACTGGACGAATTCAAATCCAACCGTCTCTGATCTCCTATGGAGAAAGTCTCTTAGGGCCACGAGTGTGCCCGAGACCAGAGGAAAAAAAAAATCCCCCGGGACATGATGCGGGAACACCCGACAGTTGCCCGAGAGCACGAAAAACTACCTCCCCCGGGTCATGAGGCGGGAACTCGTAACAGGTGCCCGAGACCAGAGGAAAAAAAAAATCCCCCGGGACATGAGGCGGGAACACCCGATAGTTGCCCGAGAGCACGAAAAACTACCTCCCCCGGGTCATGAGGCGGGAACTCGTAACAGGTGCCCGAGACCAGAGGAAAAAAAAAATCCCCCGGGACATGAGGCGGGAACACCCGACAGTTGCCCGAGAGCACGAAAAACTACCTCCCCCGGGTCATGAGGCGGGAACTCGTAACAGGTGCCCGAGACCAGAGGAAAAAAAAAATCCCTCGGGACATGAGGCGGGAACACCCGACAGTTGCCCGAGAGCACGAAAAACTACCTCCCCCGGGTCATGAGGCGGGAACTCGTAACAGGAACACATTCTTAAGGATTTGCTTCGCAAAGCTGCACTGGAAGAGTTTCGAGTGCAGAATCGCAAAGCTGCACTGGACGAATTCAAATCCAACCGTCTCTGATCCCCTATGGAGAAAGTCTCTTAGGGCCACGAGTGTGCCCGAGACCAGAGGAAAAAAAAAATCCCCCGGGACATGAGGCGGGAACACCCGACAGTTGCCCGAGAGCACGAAAAACTACCTCCCCCGGGTCATGAGGCGGGAACTCGTAACAGGTGCCCGAGATCAGAGGAAAAAAAAAATCCCCCGGGACATGAGGCGGGAACACCCGACAGTTGCCCGAGAGCACGAAAAACTACCTCCCCCGGGTCATGAGGCGGGAACTCGTAACAGGTGCCCGAGACCAGAGGAAAAAAAAAATCCCCCGGGACATGAGGCGGGAACACCCGACAGTTGCCCGAGAGCACGAAAAACTACCTCCCCCGGGTCATGAGGCGGGAACTCGTAACAGGTGCCCGAGACCAGAGGAAAAAAAAAATCCCCCGGGACATGAGGCGGGAACACCCGACAGTTGCCCGAGAGCACGAAAAACTACCTCCCCCGGGTCATGAGGCGGGAACTCGTAACAGGAACACATTCTTAAGGATTTGCTTCGCAAAGCTGCACTGGAAGAGTTTCGAGTGCAGAATCGCAAAGCTGCACTGGACGAATTCAAATCCAACCGTCTCTGATCTCCTATGGAGAAAGTCTCTTAGGGCCACGAGTGTGCCCGAGACCAGAGGAAAAAAAAAATCCCCCGGGACATGAGGCGGGAACACCCGACAGTTGCCCGAGAGCACGAAAAACTACCTCCCCCGGGTCATGAGGTGGGAACTCGTAACAGGTGCCCGAGACCAGAGGAAAAAAAAAATCCCCCGGGACATGAGGCGGGAACACCCGACAGTTGCCCGAGAGCACGAAAAACTACCTCCCCCGGGTCATGAGGCGGGAACTCGTAACAGGTGCCCGAGACCAGAGGAAAAAAAAAATCCCCCGGGACATGAGGCGGGAACACCCGACAGTTGCCCGAGAGCACGAAAAACTACCTCCCCCGGGTCATGAGGCGGGAACTCGTAACAGGTGCCCGAGACCAGAGGAAAAAAAAAATCCCCCGGGACATGAGGCGGGAACACCCGACAGTTGCCCGAGAGCACGAAAAACTACCTCCCCCGGGTCATGAGGCGGGAACTCGTAACAGGTGCCCGAGACCAGAGGAAAAAAAAAATCCCCCGGGACATGAGGCGGGAACACCCGACAGTTGCCCGAGAGCACGAAAAACTACCTCCCCCGGGTCATGAGGCGGGAACTCGTAACAGGAACACATTCTTAAGGATTTGCTTCGCAAAGCTGCACTGGAAGAGTTTCGAGTGCAGAATCGCAAAGCTGCACTGGACGAATTCAAATCCAACCGTCTCTGATCTCCTATGGAGAAAGTCTCTTAGGGCCACGAGTGTGCCCGAGACCAGAGGAAAAAAAAAATCCCCCGGGACATGAGGCGGGAACACCCGACAGTTGCCCGAGAGCACGAAAAACTACCTCCCCCGGGTCATGAGGCGGGAACTCGTAACAGGTGCCCGAGACCAGAGGAAAAAAAAAATCCCCCGGGACATGAGGCGGGAACACCCGACAGTTGCCCGAGAGCACGAAAAACTACCTCCCCCGGGTCATGAGGCGGGAACTCGTAACAGGTGCCCGAGACCAGAGGAAAAAAAAAATCCCCCGGGACATGAGGCGGGAACACCCGACAGTTGCCCGAGAGCACGAAAAACTACCTCCCCCGGGTCATGAGGCGGGAACTCGTAACAGGTGCCCGAGAACAGAGGAAAAAAAAAATCCCCCGGGACATGAGGCGGGAACACCCGACAGTTGCCCGAGAGCACGAAAAACTACCTCCCCCGGGTCATGAGGCGGGAACTCGTAACAGGTGCCCGAGACCAGAGGAAAAAAAAAATCCCCCGGGACATGAGGCGGGAACACCCGACAGTTGCCCGAGAGCACGAAAAACTACCTCCCCCGGGTCATGAGGCGGGAACTCGTAACAGGTGCCCGAGACCAGAGGAAAAAAAAAATCCCCCGGGACATGAGGCGGGAACACCCGACAGTTGCCCGAGAGCACGAAAAACTACCTCCCCCGGGTCATGAGGCGGGAACTCGTAACAGGAACACATTCTTAAGGATTTGCTTCGCAAAGCTGCACTGGAAGAGTTTCGAGTGCAGAATCGCAAAGCTGCACTGGACGAATTCAAATCCAACCGTCTCTGATCTCCTATGGAGAAAGTCTCTTAGGGCCACGAGTGTGCCCGAGACCAGAGGAAAAAAAAAATCCCCCGGGACATGAGGCGGGAACACCCGACAGTTGCCCGAGAGCACGAAAAACTACCTCCCCCGGGTCATGAGGCGGGAACTCGTAACAGGTGCCCGAGACCAGAGGAAAAAAAAAATCCCCCGGGACATGAGGCGGGAACACCCGACAGTTGCCCGAGAGCACGAAAAACTACCTCCCCCGGGTCATGAGGCGGGAACTCGTAACAGGTGCCCGAGACCAGAGGAAAAAAAAATCCCCCGGGACATGAGGGGGGAACACCCGACAGTTGCCCGAGAGCACGAAAAACTACCTCCCCCGGGTCATGAGGCGGGAACTCGTAACAGGAACACATTCTTAAGGATTTGCTTCGCAAAGCTGCACTGGAAGAGTTTCGAGTGCAGAATCGCAAAGCTGCACTGGACGAATTCAAATCCAACCGTCTCTGATCTCCTATGGAGAAAGTCTCTTAGGGCCACGAGTGTGCCCGAGACCAGAGGAAAAAAAAAATCCCCCGGGACATGAGGCGGGAACACCCGACAGTTGCCCGAGAGCACGAAAAACTACCTCCCCCGGGTCATGAGGCGGGAACTCGTAACAGGTGCCCGAGACCAGAGGAAAAAAAAAATCCCCCGGGACATGAGGCGGGAACACCCGACAGTTGCCCGAGAGCACGAAAAACTACCTCCCCCGGGTCATGAGGCGGGAACTCGTAACAGGTGCCCGAGACCAGAGGAAAAAAAAATCCCCCGGGACATGAGGCGGGAACACCCGACAGTTGCCCGAGAGCACGAAAAACTACCTCCCCCGGGTCATGAGGCGGGAACTCGTAACAGGAACACATTCTTAAGGATTTGCTTCGCAAAGCTGCACTGGAAGAGTTTCGAGTGCAGAATCGCAAAGCTGCACTGGACGAATTCAAATCCAACCGTCTCTGATCTCCTATGGAGAAAGTCTCTTAGGGCCACGAGTGTGCCCGAGACCAGAGGAAAAAAAAAATCCCCCGGGACATGAGGCGGGAACACCCGACAGTTGCCCGAGAGCACGAAAAACTACCTCCCCCGGGTCATGAGGCGGGAACTCGTAACAGGTGCCCGAGACCAGAGGAAAAAAAAAAACCCCCGGGACATGAGGCGGGAACACCCGACAGTTGCCCGAGAGCACGAAAAACTACCTCCCCCGGGTCATGAGGCGGGAACTCGTAACAGGTGCCCGAGACCAGAGGAAAAAAAAAATCCCCCGGGACATGAGGCGGGAACACCCGACAGTTGCCCGAGAGCACGAAAAACTACCTCCCCCGGGTCATGAGGCGGGAACTCGTAACAGGTGCCCGAGACCAGAGGAAAAAAAAAATCCCCCGGGACATGAGGCGGGAACACCCGACAGTTGCCCGAGAGCACGAAAAACTACCTCCCCCGGGTCATGAGGCGGGAACTCGTAACAGGTGCCCGAGACCAGAGGAAAAAAAAAATCCCCCGGGACATGAGGCGGGAACACCCGACAGTTGCCCGAGAGCACGAAAAACTACCTCCCCCGGGTCATGAGGCGGGAACTCGTAACAGGTGCCCGAGACCAGAGGAAAAAAAAAATCCCCCGGGACATGAGGCGGGAACACCCGACAGTTGCCCGAGAGCACGAAAAACTACCTCCCCCGGGTCATGAGGCGGGAACTCGTAACAGGAACACATTCTTAAGGATTTGCTTCGCAAAGCTGCACTGGAAGAGTTTCGAGTGCAGAATCGCAAAGCTGCACTGGACGAATTCAAATCCAACCGTCTCTGATCTCCTATGGAGAAAGTCTCTTAGGGCCACGAGTGTGCCCGAGACCAGAGGAAAAAAAAAATCCCCCGGGACATGAGGCGGGAACACCCGACAGTTGCCCGAGAGCACGAAAAACTACCTCCCCCGGGTCATGAGGCGGGAACTCGTAACAGGTGCCCGAGACCAGAGGAAAAAAAAAATCCCCCGGGACATGAGGCGGGAACACCCGACAGTTGCTCGAGAGCACGAAAAACTACCTCCCCCGGGTCATGAGGCGGGAACTCGTAACGGGTGCCCGAGACCAGAGGAAAAAAAAAATCCCCCGGGACATGAGGCGGGAACACCCGACAGTTGCCCGAGAGCACGAAAAACTACCTCCCCCGGGTCATGAGGCGGGAACTCGTAACAGGTGCCCGAGACCAGAGGAAAAAAAAAATCCCCCGGGACATGAGGCGGGAACACCCGACAGTTGCCCGAGAGCACGAAAAACTACCTCCCCCGGGTCATGAGGCGGGAACTCGTAACAGGTGCCCGAGACCAGAGGAAAAAAAATCCCCCGGGACATGAGGCGGGAACACCCGACAGTTGCCCGAGAGCACGAAAAACTACCTCCCCCGGGTCATGAGGCGGGAACTCGTAACAGGTGCCCGAGACCAGAGGAAAAAAAAAATCCCCCGGGACATGAGGCGGGAACACCCGACAGTTGCCCGAGAGCACGAAAAACTACCTCCCCCGGGTCATGAGGCGGGAACTCGTAACAGGTGCCCGAGACCAGAGGAAAAAAAAAATCCCCCGGGACATGAGGCGGGAACACCCGACAGTTGCCCGAGAGCACGAAAAACTACCTCCCCCGGGTCATGAGGCGGGAACTCGTAACAGGTGCCCGAGACCAGAGGAAAAAAAAAATCCCCCGGGACATGAGGCGGGAACACCCGACAGTTGCCCGAGAGCACGAAAAACTACCTCCCCCGGGTCATGAGGCGGGAACTCGTAACAGGTGCCCGAGACCAGAGGAAAAAAAAAATCCCCCGGGACATGAGGCGGGAACACCCGACAGTTGCCCGAGAGCACGAAAAACTACCTCCCCCGGGTATTGAGGCGGGAACTCGTAACAGGTGCCCGAGACCAGAGGAAAAAAAAAATCCCCCGGGACATGAGGCGGGAACACCCGACAGTTGCCCGAGAGCACGAAAAACTACCTCCCCCGGGTCATGAGGCGGGAACTCGTAACAGGAACACATTCTTAAGGATTTGCTTCGCAAAGCTGCACTGGAAGAGTTTCGAGTGCAGAATCGCAAAGCTGCACTGGACGAATTCAAATCCAACCGTCTCTGATCTCCTATGGAGAAAGTCTCTTAGGGCCACGAGTGTGCCCGAGACCAGAGGAAAAGAAAAATCCCCCGGGACATGAGGCGGGAACACCCGACAGTTGCCCGAGAGCACGAAAAACTACCTCCCCCGGGTCATGAGGCGGGAACTCGTAACAGGTGCCCGAGACCAGAGGAAAAAAAAAATCCCCCGGGACATGAGGCGGGAACACCCGACAGTTGCCCGAGAGCACGAAAAACTACCTCCCCCGGGTCATGAGGCGGGAACTCGTAACAGGTGCCCGAGACCAGAGGAAAAAAAAATCCCCCGGGACATGAGGCGGGAACACCCGACAGTTGCCCGAGAGCACGAAAAACTACCTCCCCCTGGTCATGAGGCGGGAACTCGTAACAGGTGCCCGAGACCAGAGGAAAAATAAAATCCCCCGGGACATGAGGCGGGAACACCCGACAGTTGCCCGAGAGCACGAAAAACTACCTCCCCCGGGTCATGAGGCGGGAACTCGTAACAGGAACACATTCTTAAGGATTTGCTTCGCAAAGCTGCACTGGAAGAGTTTCGAGTGCAGAATCGCAAAGCTGCACTGGACGAATTCAAATCCAACCGTCTCTGATCTCCTATGGAGAAAGTCTCTTAGGGCCACGAGTGTGCCCGAGACCAGAGGAAAAAAAAAATCCCCCGGGACATGAGGCGGGAACACCCGACAGTTGCCCGAGAGCACGAAAAACTACCTCCCCCGGATCATGAGGCGGGAACTCGTAACAGGTGCCCGAGACCAGAGGAAAAAAAAAATCCCCCGGGACATGAGGCGGGAACACCCGACAGTTGCCCGAGAGCACGAAAAACTACCTCCCCCGGGTCATGAGGCGGGAACTCGTAACAGGTTCCCGAGACCAGAGGAAAAAAAAAATCCCCCGGGACATGAGGCGGGAACACCCGACAGTTGCCCGAGAGCACGAAAAACTACCTCCCCCGGGTCATGAGGCGGGAACTCGTAACAGGAACACATTCTTAAGGATTTGCTTCGCAAAGCTGCACTGGAAGAGTTTCGAGTGCAGAATCGCAAAGCTGCACTGGACGAATTCAAATCCAACCGTCTCTGATCTCCTATGGAGAAAGTCTCTTAGGGCCACGAGTGTGCCCGAGACCAGAGGAAAAAAAAAATCCCCCGGGACATGAGGCGGGAACACCCGACAGTTGCCCGAGAGCACGAAAAACTACCTCCCCCGGGTCATGAGGCGGGAACTCGTAACAGGTGCCCGAGACCAGAGGAAAAAAAAAATCCCCCGGGACATGAGGCGGGAACACCCGACAGTTGCCCGAGAGCACGAAAAACTACCTCCCCCGGGTCATGAGGCGGGAACTCGTAACAGGTGCCCGAGACCAGAGGAAAAAAAAAATCCCCCGGGTCATGAGGCGGGAACACCCGACAGTTGCCCGAGAGCACGAAAAACTACCTCCCCCGGGTCATGAGGCGGGAACTCGTAACAGGTGCCCGAGACCAGAGGAAAAAAAAAATCCCCCGGGACATGAGGCGGGAACACCCGACAGTTGCCCGAGAGCACGAAAAACTACCTCCCCCGGGTCATGAGGCGGGAACTCGTAACAGGTGCCCGAGTCCAGAGGAAAAAAAAATCCCCCGGGACATGAGGCGGGAACACCCGACAGTTGCCCGAGAGCACGAAAAACTACCTCCCCCGGGTCATTGAGGCGGGAACTCGTAACAGGTGCCCGAGACCAGAGGAAAAAAAAAATCCCCCGGGACATGAGGCGGGAACACCCGACAGTTGCCCGAGAGCACGAAAAACTACCTCCCCCGGGTCATGAGGCGGGAACTCGTAACAGGAACACATTCTTAAGGATTTGCTTCGCAAAGCTGCACTGGAAGAGTTTCGAGTGCAGAATCGCAAAGCTGCACTGGACGAATTCAAATCCAACCGTCTCTGATCTCCTATGGAGAAAGTCTCTTAGGGCCACGAGTGTGCCCGAGACCAGAGGAAAAAAAAAATCCCCCGGGACATGAGGCGGGAACACCCGACAGTTGCCCGAGAGCACGAAAAACTACCTCCCCCGGATCATGAGGCGGGAACTCGTAACAGGTGCCCGAGACCAGAGGAAAAAAAAAATCCCCCGGGACATGAGGCGGGAACACCCGACAGTTGCCCGAGAGCACGAAAAACTACCTCCCCCGGGTCATGAGGCGGGAACTCGTAACAGGTTCCCGAGACCAGAGGAAAAAAAAAATCCCCCGGGACATGAGGCGGGAACACCCGACAGTTGCCCGAGAGCACGAAAAACTACCTCCCCCGGGTCATGAGGCGGGAACTCGTAACAGGAACACATTCTTAAGGATTTGCTTCGCAAAGCTGCACTGGAAGAGTTTCGAGTGCAGAATCGCAAAGCTGCACTGGACGAATTCAAATCCAACCGTCTCTGATCTCCTATGGAGAAAGTCTCTTAGGGCCACGAGTGTGCCCGAGACCAGAGGAAAAAAAAAATCCCCCGGGACATGAGGCGGGAACACCCGACAGTTGCCCGAGAGCACGAAAAACTACCTCCCCCGGGTCATGAGGCGGGAACTCGTAACAGGTGCCCGAGACCAGAGGAAAAAAAAAATCCCCCGGGACATGAGGCGGGAACACCCGACAGTTGCCCGAGAGCACGAAAAACTACCTCCCCCGGGTCATGAGGCGGGAACTCGTAACAGGTGCCCGAGACCAGAGGAAAAAAAAAATCCCCCGGGTCATGAGGCGGGAACACCCGACAGTTGCCCGAGAGCACGAAAAACTACCTCCCCCGGGTCATGAGGCGGGAACTCGTAACAGGTGCCCGAGACCAGAGGAAAAAAAAAATCCCCCGGGACATGAGGCGGGAACACCCGACAGTTGCCCGAGAGCACGAAAAACTACCTCCCCCGGGTCATGAGGCGGGAACTCGTAACAGGTGCCCGAGACCAGAGGAAAAAAAAATCCCCCGGGACATGAGGCGGGAACACCCGACAGTTGCCCGAGAGCACGAAAAACTACCTCCCCCGGGTCATTGAGGCGGGAACTCGTAACAGGTGCCCGAGACCAGAGGAAAAAAAAAATCCCCCGGGACATGAGGCGGGAACACCCGACAGTTGCCCGAGAGCACGAAAAACTACCTCCCCCGGGTCATGAGGCGGGAACTCGTAACAGGAACACATTCTTAAGGATTTGCTTCGCAAAGCTGCACTGGAAGAGTTTCGAGTGCAGAATCGCAAAGCTGCACTGGACGAATTCAAATCCAACCGTCTCTGATCTCCTATGGAGAAAGTCTCTTAGGGCCACGAGTGTGCCCGAGACCAGAGGAAAAAAAAAATCCCCCGGGACATGAGGCGGGAACACCCGACAGTTGCCCGAGAGCACGAAAAACTACCTCCCCCGGGTCATGAGGCGGGAACTCGTAACAGGTGCCCGAGACCAGAGGAAAAAAAAAATCCCCCGGGACATGAGGCGGGAACACCCGACAGTTGCCCGAGAGCACGAAAAACTACCTCCCCCGGGTCATGAGGCGGGAACTCGTAACAGGTGCCCGAGACCAGAGGAAAAAAAAAATCCCCCGGGACATGAGGCGGGAACACCCGACAGTTGCCCGAGAGCACGAAAAACTACCTCCCCCGGGTCATGAGGCGGGAACTCGTAACAGGTGCCCGAGACCAGAGGAAAAAAAAAATCCCCCGGGACATGAGGCGGGAACACCCGACAGTTGCCCGAGAGCACGAAAAACTACCTCCCCCGGGTCATGAGGCGGGAACTCGTAACAGGTGCCCGAGACCAGAGGAAAAAAAAAATCCCCCGGGACATGAGGCGGGAACACCCGACAGTTGCCCGAGAGCACGAAAAACTACCTCCCCCGGGTCATGAGGCGGGAACTCGTAACAGGTGCCCGAGACCAGAGGAAAAAAAAAATCCCCCGGGACATGAGGCGGGAACACCCGACAGTTGCCCGAGAGCACGAAAAACTACCTCCCCCGGGTCATGAGGCGGGAACTCGTAACAGGTGCCCGAGACCAGAGGAAAAAAAAAATCCCCCGGGACATGAGGCGGGAACACCCGACAGTTGCCCGAGAGCACGAAAAACTACCTCCCCCGAGTCATGAGGCGGGAACTCGTAACAGGTGCCCGAGACCAGAGGAAAAAAAAAATCCCCCGGTACATGAGGCGGGAACACCCGACAGTTGCCCGAGAGCACGAAAAACTACCTCCCCCGGGTCATGAGGCGGGAACTCGTAACAGGAACACATTCTTAAGGATTTGCTTCGCAAAGCTGCACTGGAAGAGTTTCGAGTGCAGAATCGCAAAGCTGCACTGGACGAATTCAAATCCAACCGTCTCTGATCTCCTATGGAGAAAGTCTCTTAGGGCCACGAGTGTGCCCGAGACCAGAGGAAAAAAAAATCCCCCGGGACATGAGGCGGGAACACCCGACAGTTGCCCGAGAGCACGAAAAACTACCTCCCCCGGGTCATGAGGCGGGAACTCGTAACAGGTGCCCGAGACCAGAGGAAAAAAAAAATCCCCCGGGACATGAGGCGGGAACACCCGACAGTTGCCCGAGAGCACGAAAAACTACCTCCCCCGGGTCATGAGGCGGGAACTCGTAACAGGTGCCCGAGACCAGAGGAAAAAAAAAATCCCCCGGGACATGAGGCGGGAACACCCGACAGTTGCCCGAGAGCACGAAAAACTACCTCCCCCGGGTCATGAGGCGGGAACTCGTAACAGGAACACATTCTTAAGGATTTGCTTCGCAAAGCTGCACTGGAAGAGTTTCGAGTGCAGAATCGCAAAGCTGCACTGGACGAATTCAAATCCAACCGTCTCTGATCTCCTATGGAGAAAGTCTCTTAGGGCCACGAGTGTGCCCGAGACCAGAGGAAAAAAAAAATCCCCCGGGACATGAGGCGGGAACACCCGACAGTTGCCCGAGAGCACGAAAAACTACCTCCCCCGGGTCATGAGGCGGGAACTCGTAACAGGTGCCCGAGACCAGAGGAAAAAAAAAATCCCCCGGGACATGAGGCGGGAACACCCGACAGTTGCCCGAGAGCACGAAAAACTACCTCCCCCGGGTCCTGAGGCGGGAACTCGTAACAGGTGCCCGAGACCAGAGGAAAAAAAAAATCCCCCGGGACATGAGGCGGGAACACCCGACAATTGCCCGAGAGCACGAAAAACTACCTCCCCCGGGTCATGAGGCGGGAACTCGTAACAGGAACACATTCTTAAGGATTTGCTTCGCAAAGCTGCACTGGAAGAGTTTCGAGTGCAGAATCGCAAAGCTGCACTGGACGAATTCAAATCCAACCGTCTCTAATCTCCTATGGAGAAAGTCTCTTAGGGCCACGAGTGTGCCCGAGACCAGAGGAAAAAAAAATCCCCCGGGACATGAGGCGGGAACACCCGACAGTTGCCCGAGAGCACGAAAAACTACCTCCCCCGGGTCATGAGGCGGGAACTCGTAACAGGTGCCCGAGACCAGAGGAAAAAAAAAATCCCCCGGGACATGAGGCGGGAACACCCGACAGTTGCCCGAGAGCACGAAAAACTACCTCCCCCGGGTCATGAGGCGGGAACTCGTAACAGGTGCCCGAGACCAGAGGAAAAAAAAAATCCCCCGGGACATGAGGCGGGAACACCCGACAGTTGCCCGAGAGCACGAAAAACTACCTCCCCCGGGTCATGAGGCGGGAACTCGTAACAGGAACACATTCTTAAGGATTTGCTTCGCAAAGCTGCACTGGAAGAGTTTCGAGTGCAGAATCGCAAAGCTGCACTGGACGAATTCAAATCCAACCGTCTCTGATCTCCTATGGAGAAAGTCTCTTAGGGCCACGAGTGTGCCCGAGACCAGAGGAAAAAAAAAATCCCCCGGGACATGAGGCGGGAACACCCGACAGTTGCCCGAGAGCACGAAAAACTACCTCCCCCGGGTCATGAGGCGGGAACTCGTAACAGGTGCCCGAGACCAGAGGAAAAAAAAAATCCCCCGGGACATGAGGCGGGAACACCCGACAGTTGCCCGAGAGCACGAAAAACTACCTCCCCCGGGTCATGAGGCGGGAACTCGTAACAGGTGCCCGAGACCAGAGGAAAAAAAAAATCCCCCGGGACATGAGGCGGGAACACCCGACAGTTGCCCGAGAGCACGAAAAACTACCTCCCCCGGGTCATGAGGCGGGAACTCGTAACAGGTGCCCGAGACCAGAGGAAAAAAAAAATCCCCCGGGACATGAGGCGGGAACACCCGACAGTTGCCCGAGAGCACGAAAAACTACCTCCCCCGGGTCATGAGGCGGGAACTCGTAACAGGTGCCCGAGACCAGAGGAAAAAAAAAATCCCCCGGGACATGAGGCGGGAACACCCGACAGTTGCCCGAGAGCACGAAAAACTACCTCCCCCGGGTCATGAGGCGGGAACTCGTAACAGGAACACATTCTTAAGGATTTGCTTCGCAAAGCTGCACTGGAAGAGTTTCGAGTGCAGAATCGCAAAGCTGCACTGGACGAATTCAAATCCAACCGTCTCTGATCTCCTATGGAGAAAGTCTCTTAGGGCCACGAGTGTGCCCGAGACCAGAGGAAAAAAAAAATCCCCCGGGACATGAGGCGGGAACACCCGACAGTTGCCCGAAAGCACGAAAAACTACCTCCCCCGGGTCATGAGGCGGGAACTCGTAACAGGTGCCCGAGACCAGAGGAAAAAAAAAATCCCCCGGGACATGAGGCGGGAACACCCGACAGTTGCCCGAGAGCACGAAAAACTACCTCCCCCGGGTCATGAGGCGGGAACTCGTAACAGGTGCCCGAGACCAGAGGAAAAAAAAAATCCCCCGGGACATGAGGCGGGAACACCCGACAGTTGCCCGAGAGCACGAAAAACTACCTCCCCCGGGTCATGAGGCGGGAACTCGTAACAGGTGCCCGAGACCAGAGGAAAAAAAAAATCCCCCGGGACATGAGGCGGGAACACCCGACAGTTGCCCGAGAGCACGAAAAACTACCTCCCCCGGGTCATGAGGCGGGAACTCGTAACAGGTGCCCGAGACCAGAGGAAAAAAAAAATCCCCCGGGACATGAGGCGGGAACACCCGACAGTTGCCCGAGAGCACGAAAAACTACCTCCCCCGGGTCATGAGGCGGGAACTCGTAACAGGTGCCCGAGACCAGAGGAAAAAAAAAATCCCCCGGGACATGAGGCGGGAACACCCGACAGTTGCCCGAGAGCACGAAAAACTACCTCCCCCGGGTCATGAGGCGGGAACTCGTAACAGGTGCCCGAGACCAGAGGAAAAAAAAAATCCCCCTGGACATGAGGCGGGAACACCCGACAGTTGCCCGAGAGCACGAAAAACTACCTCCCCCGGGTCATGAGGCGGGAACTCGTAACAGGTGCCGGAGACCAGAGGAAAAAAAAAATCCCCCGGGACATGAGGCGAGAACACCCGACAGTTGCCCGAGAGCACGAAAAACTACCTCCCCCGGGTCATGAGGCGGGAACTCGTAACAGGTGCCCGAGACCAGAGGAAAAAAAAAATCCCCCGGGACATGAGGCGGGAACACCCGACAGTTGCCCGAGAGCACGAAAAACTACCTCCCCCGGGTCATGAGGCAGGAACTCGTAACAGGTGCCCGAGACCAGAGGAAAAAAAAAATCCCCCGGGACATGAGGCGGGAACACCCGACAGTTGCCCGAGAGCACGAAAAACTACCTCCCCCGGGTCATGAGGCGGGAACTCGTAACAGGTGCCCGAGACCAGAGGAAGAAAAAAATCCCCCGGGACATGAGGCGGGAACACCCGACAGTTGCCCGAGAGCACGAAAAACTACCTCCCCCGGGTCATGAGGCGGGAACTCGTAACAGGAACACATTCTTAAGGATTTGCTTCGCAAAGCTGCACTGGAAGAGTTTCGAGTGCAGAATCGCAAAGCTGCACTGGACGAATTCAAATCCAACCGTCTCTGATCTCCTATGGAGAAAGTCTCTTAGGGCCACGAGTGTGCCCGAGACCAGAGGAAAAAAAAAATCCCCCGGGACATGAGGCGGGAACACCCGACAGTTGCCCGAGAGCACGAAAAACTACCTCCCCCGGGTCATGAGGCGGGAACTCGTAACAGGTGCCCGAGACCAGAGGAAAAAAAAAATCCCCCGGGACATGAGGCGGGAACACCCGACAGTTGCCCGAGAGCACGAAAAACTACCTCCCCCGGGTCATGAGGCGGGAACTCGTAACAGGTGCCCGAGACCAGAGGAAAAAAAAAATCCCCCGGGACATGAGGCGGGAACACCCGACAGTTGCCCGAGAGCACGAAAAACTACCTCCCCCGGGTCATGAGGCGGGAACTCGTAACAGGTGCCCGAGACCAGAGGAAAAAAAAAATCCCCCGGGACATGAGGCGGGAACACCCGACAGTTGCCCGAGAGCACGAAAAACTACCTCCCCCGGGTCATGAGGCGGGAACTCGTAACAGGTGCCCGAGACCAGAGGAAAAAAAAAATCCCCCGGGACATGAGGCGGGAACACCCGACAGTTGCCCGAGAGCACGAAAAACTACCTCCCCCGGGTCATGAGGCGGGAACTCGTAACAGGTGCCCGAGACCAGAGGAAAAAAAAAATCCCCCGGGACATGAGGCGGGAACACCCGACAGTTGCCCGAGAGCACGAAAAACTACCTCCCCCGGGTCATGAGGCGGGAACTCGTAACAGGTGCCCGAGACCAGAGGAAAAAAAAAATCCCCCGGGACATGAGGCGGGAACACCCGACAGTTGCCCGAGAGCACGAAAAACTACCTCCCCCGGGTCATGAGGCGGGAACTCGTAACAGGTGCCCGAGACCAGAGGAAAAAAAAAATCCCCCGGGACATGAGGCGGGAACACCCGACAGTTGCCCGAGAGCACGAAAAACTACCTCCCCCGGGTCATGAGGCGGGAACTCGTAACAGGAACACATTCTTAAGGATTTGCTTCGCAAAGCTGCACTGGAAGAGTTTCGAGTGCAGAATCGCAAAGCTGCACTGGACGAATTCAAATCCAACCGTCTCTGATCTCCTATGGAGAAAGTCTCTTAGGGCCACGAGTGTGCCCGAGACCAGAGGAAAAAAAAAATCCCCCGGGACATGAGGCGGGAACACCCGACAGTTGCCCGAGAGCACGAAAAACTACCTCCCCCGGGTCATGAGGCGGGAACTCGTAACAGGTGCCCGAGACCAGAGGAAAAAAAAAATCCCCCGGGACATGAGGCGGGAACACCCGACAGTTGCCCGAGAGCACGAAAAACTACCTCCCCCGGGTCATGAGGCGGGAACTCGTAACAGGTGCCCGAGACCAGAGGAAAAAAAAAATCCCCCGGGACATGAGGCGGGAACACCCGACAGTTGCCCGAGAGCACGAAAAACTACCTCCCCCGGGTCATGAGGCGGGAACTCGTAACAGGAACACATTCTTAAGGATTTGCTTCGCAAAGCTGCACTGGAAGAGTTTCGAGTGCAGAATCGCAAAGCTGCACTGGACGAATTCAAATCCAACCGTCTCTGATCTCCTATGGAGAAAGTCTCTTAGGGCCACGAGTGTGCCCGAGACCAGAGGAAAAAAAAAATCCCCCGGGACATGAGGCGGGAACACCCGACAGTTGCCCGAGAGCACGAAAAACTACCTCCCCCGGGTCATGAGGCGGGAACTCGTAACAGGTGCCCGAGACCAGAGGAAAAAAAAAATCCCCCGGGACATGAGGCGGGAACACCCGACAGTTGCCCGAGAGCACGAAAAACTACCTCCCCCGGGTCATGAGGCGGGAACTCGTAACAGGTGCCCGAGACCAGAGAAAAAAAAAATCCCCCGGGACATGAGGCGGGAACACCCGACAGTTGCCCGAGAGCACGAAAAACTACCTCCCCCGGGTCATGAGGCTGGAACTCGTAACAGGAACACATTCTTAAGGATTTGCTTCGCAAAACTGCACTGGAAGAGTTTCGAGTGCAGAATCGCAAAGCTGCACTGGACGAATTCAAATCCAACCGTCTCTGATCTCCTATGGAGAAAGTCTCTTAGGGCCACGAGTGTGCCCGAGACCAGAGGAAAAAAAAAATCCCCCGGGACATGAGGCGGGAACACCCGACAGTTGCCCGAGAGCACGAAAAACTACCTCCCCCGGGTCATGAGGCGGGAACTCGTAACAGGTGCCCGAGACCAGAGGAAAAAAAAAATCCCCCGGGACATGAGGCGGGAACACCCGACAGTTGCCCGAGAGCACGAAAAACTACCTCCCCCGGGTCATGAGGCGGGAACTCGTAACAGGTGCTCGAGACCAGAGGAAAAAAAAAATCCCCCGGGACATGAGGCGGGAACACCCGACAGTTGCCCGAGAGCACGAAAAACTACCTCCCCCGGGTCATGAGGCGGGAACTCGTAACAGGTGCCCGAAACCAGAGGAAAAAAAAAATCCCCCGGGACATGAGGCGGGAACACCCGACAGTTGCCCGAGAGCACGAAAAACTACCTCCCCCGGGTCATGAGGCGGGAACTCGTAACAGGTGCCCGAGACCAGAGGAAAAAAAAAATCCCCCGGGACATGAGGCGGGAACACCCGACAGTTGCCCGAGAGCACGAAAAACTACCTCCCCCGGGTCATGAGGCAGGAACTCGTAACAGGTGCCCGAGACCAGAGGAAAAAAAAATCCCCCGGGACATGAGGCGGGAACACCCGACAGTTGCCCGAGAGCACGAAAAACTACCTCCCCCGGGTCATGAGGCGGGAACTCGTAACAGGTGCCCGAGACCAGAGGAAAAAAAAAATCCCCCGGGACATGAGGCGGGAACACCCGACAGTTGCCCGAGAGCACGAAAAACTACCTCCCCCGGGTCATGAGGCGGGAACTCGTAACAGGTGCCCGAGACCAGAGGAAAAAAAAAATCCCCCGGGACATGAGGCGGGAACACCCGACAGTTGCCCGAGAGCACGAAAAACTACCTCCCCCGGGTCATGAGGCGGGAACTCGTAACAGGTGCCCGAGACCAGAGGAAAAAAAAAATCCCCCGGGACATGAGGCGGGAACACCCGACAGTTGCCCGAGAGCACGAAAAACTACCTCCCCCGGGTCATGAGGCGGGAACTCGTAACAGGAACACATTCTTAAGGATTTGCTTCGCAAAGCTGCACTGGAAGAGTTTCGAGTGCAGAATCGCAAAGCTGCACTGGACGAATTCAAATCCAACCGTCTCTGATCTCCTATGGAGAAAGTCTCTTAGGGCCACGAGTGTGCCCGAGACCAGAGGAAAAAAAAAATCCCCCGGGACATGAGGCGGGAACACCCGACAGTTGCCCGAAAGCACGAAAAACTACCTCCCCCGGGTCATGAGGCGGGAACTCGTAACAGGTGCCCGAGACCAGAGGAAAAAAAAAATCCCCCGGGACATGAGGCGGGAACACCCGACAGTTGCCCGAGAGCACGAAAAACTACCTCCCCCGGGTCATGAGGCGGGAACTCGTAACAGGTGCCCGAGACCAGAGGAAAAAAAAAATCCCCCGGGACATGAGGCGGGAACACCCGACAGTTGCCCGAGAGCACGAAAAACTACCTCCCCCGGGTCATGAGGCGGGAACTCGTAACAGGTGCCCGAGACCAGAGGAAAAAAAAAATCCCCCGGGACATGAGGCGGGAACACCCGACAGTTGCCCGAGAGCACGAAAAACTACCTCCCCCGGGTCATGAGGCGGGAACTCGTAACAGGTGCCCGAGACCAGAGGAAAAAAAAAATCCCCCGGGACATGAGGCGGGAACACCCGACAGTTGCCCGAGAGCACGAAAAACTACCTCCCCCGGGTCATGAGGCGGGAACTCGTAACAGGTGCCCGAGACCAGAGGAAAAAAAAAATCCCCCGGGACATGAGGCGGGAACACCCGACAGTTGCCCGAGAGCACGAAAAACTACCTCCCCCGGGTCATGAGGCGGGAACTCGTAACAGGTGCCCGAGACCAGAGGAAAAAAAAAATCCCCCTGGACATGAGGCGGGAACACCCGACAGTTGCCCGAGAGCACGAAAAACTACCTCCCCCGGGTCATGAGGCGGGAACTCGTAACAGGTGCCGGAGACCAGAGGAAAAAAAAAATCCCCCGGGACATGAGGCGAGAACACCCGACAGTTGCCCGAGAGCACGAAAAACTACCTCCCCCGGGTCATGAGGCGGGAACTCGTAACAGGTGCCCGAGACCAGAGGAAAAAAAAAATCCCCCGGGACATGAGGCGGGAACACCCGACAGTTGCCCGAGAGCACGAAAAACTACCTCCCCCGGGTCATGAGGCAGGAACTCGTAACAGGTGCCCGAGACCAGAGGAAAAAAAAAATCCCCCGGGACATGAGGCGGGAACACCCGACAGTTGCCCGAGAGCACGAAAAACTACCTCCCCCGGGTCATGAGGCGGGAACTCGTAACAGGTGCCCGAGACCAGAGGAAGAAAAAAATCCCCCGGGACATGAGGCGGGAACACCCGACAGTTGCCCGAGAGCACGAAAAACTACCTCCCCCGGGTCATGAGGCGGGAACTCGTAACAGGAACACATTCTTAAGGATTTGCTTCGCAAAGCTGCACTGGAAGAGTTTCGAGTGCAGAATCGCAAAGCTGCACTGGACGAATTCAAATCCAACCGTCTCTGATCTCCTATGGAGAAAGTCTCTTAGGGCCACGAGTGTGCCCGAGACCAGAGGAAAAAAAAAAATCCCCCGGGACATGAGGCGGGAACACCCGACAGTTGCCCGAGAGCACGAAAAACTACCTCCCCCGGGTCATGAGGCGGGAACTCGTAACAGGTGCCCGAGACCAGAGGAAAAAAAAAATCCCCCCGGGACATGAGGCGGGAACACCCGACAGTTGCCCCGAGAGCACGAAAAACTACCTCCCCCGGGTCATGAGGCGGGAACTCGTAACAGGTGCCCGAGACCAGAGGAAAAAAAAAATCCCCCGGGACATGAGGCGGGAACACCCGACAGTTGCCCGAGAGCACGAAAAACTACCTCCCCCGGGTCATGAGGCGGGAACTCGTAACAGGTGCCCGAGACCAGAGGAAAAAAAAAATCCCCCGGGACATGAGGCGGGAACACCCGACAGTTGCCCGAGAGCACGAAAAACTACCTCCCCCGGGTCATGAGGCGGGAACTCGTAACAGGTGCCCGAGACCAGAGGAAAAAAAAAATCCCCCGGGACATGAGGCGGGAACACCCGACAGTTGCCCGAGAGCACGAAAAACTACCTCCCCCGGGTCATGAGGCGGGAACTCGTAACAGGTGCCCGAGACCAGAGGAAAAAAAAAATCCCCCGGGACATGAGGCGGGAACACCCGACAGTTGCCCGAGAGCACGAAAAACTACCTCCCCCGGGTCATGAGGCGGGAACTCGTAACAGGTGCCCGAGACCAGAGGAAAAAAAAAATCCCCCGGGACATGAGGCGGGAACACCCGACAGTTGCCCGAGAGCACGAAAAACTACCTCCCCCGGGTCATGAGGCGGGAACTCGTAACAGGTGCCCGAGACCAGAGGAAAAAAAAAATCCCCCGGGACATGAGGCGGGAACACCCGACAGTTGCCCGAGAGCACGAAAAACTACCTCCCCCGGGTCATGAGGCGGGAACTCGTAACAGGAACACATTCTTAAGGATTTGCTTCGCAAAGCTGCACTGGAAGAGTTTCGAGTGCAGAATCGCAAAGCTGCACTGGACGAATTCAAATCCAACCGTCTCTGATCTCCTATGGAGAAAGTCTCTTAGGGCCACGAGTGTGCCCGAGACCAGAGGAAAAAAAAAATCCCCCGGGACATGAGGCGGGAACACCCGACAGTTGCCCGAGAGCACGAAAAACTACCTCCCCCGGGTCATGAGGCGGGAACTCGTAACAGGTGCCCGAGACCAGAGGAAAAAAAAAATCCCCCGGGACATGAGGCGGGAACACCCGACAGTTGCCCGAGAGCACGAAAAACTACCTCCCCCGGGTCATGAGGCGGGAACTCGTAACAGGTGCCCGAGACCAGAGGAAAAAAAAAATCCCCCGGGACATGAGGCGGGAACACCCGACAGTTGCCCGAGAGCACGAAAAACTACCTCCCCCGGGTCATGAGGCGGGAACTCGTAACAGGAACACATTCTTAAGGATTTGCTTCGCAAAGCTGCACTGGAAGAGTTTCGAGTGCAGAATCGCAAAGCTGCACTGGACGAATTCAAATCCAACCGTCTCTGATCTCCTATGGAGAAAGTCTCTTAGGGCCACGAGTGTGCCCGAGACCAGAGGAAAAAAAAAATCCCCCGGGACATGAGGCGGGAACACCCGACAGTTGCCCGAGAGCACGAAAAACTACCTCCCCCGGGTCATGAGGCGGGAACTCGTAACAGGTGCCCGAGACCAGAGGAAAAAAAAAATCCCCCGGGACATGAGGCGGGAACACCCGACAGTTGCCCGAGAGCACGAAAAACTACCTCCCCCGGGTCATGAGGCGGGAACTCGTAACAGGTGCCCGAGACCAGAGAAAAAAAAAATCCCCCGGGACATGAGGCGGGAACACCCGACAGTTGCCCGAGAGCACGAAAAACTACCTCCCCCGGGTCATGAGGCTGGAACTCGTAACAGGAACACATTCTTAAGGATTTGCTTCGCAAAACTGCACTGGAAGAGTTTCGAGTGCAGAATCGCAAAGCTGCACTGGACGAATTCAAATCCAACCGTCTCTGATCTCCTATGGAGAAAGTCTCTTAGGGCCACGAGTGTGCCCGAGACCAGAGGAAAAAAAAAATCCCCCGGGACATGAGGCGGGAACACCCGACAGTTGCCCGAGAGCACGAAAAACTACCTCCCCCGGGTCATGAGGCGGGAACTCGTAACAGGTGCCCGAGACCAGAGGAAAAAAAAAATCCCCCGGGACATGAGGCGGGAACACCCGACAGTTGCCCGAGAGCACGAAAAACTACCTCCCCCGGGTCATGAGGCGGGAACTCGTAACAGGTGCTCGAGACCAGAGGAAAAAAAAAATCCCCCGGGACATGAGGCGGGAACACCCGACAGTTGCCCGAGAGCACGAAAAACTACCTCCCCCGGGTCATGAGGCGGGAACTCGTAACAGGTGCCCGAAACCAGAGGAAAAAAAAAATCCCCCGGGACATGAGGCGGGAACACCCGACAGTTGCCCGAGAGCACGAAAAACTACCTCCCCCGGGTCATGAGGCGGGAACTCGTAACAGGTGCCCGAGACCAGAGGAAAAAAAAAATCCCCCGGGACATGAGGCGGGAACACCCGACAGTTGCCCGAGAGCACGAAAAACTACCTCCCCCGGGTCATGAGGCAGGAACTCGTAACAGGTGCCCGAGACCAGAGGAAAAAAAAAATCCCCCGGGACATGAGGCGGGAACACCCGACAGTTGCCCGAGAGCACGAAAAACTACCTCCCCCGGGTCATGAGGCGGGAACTCGTAACAGGTGCCCGAGACCAGAGGAAAAAAAAAATCCCCCGGGACATGAGGCGGGAACACCCGACAGTTGCCCGAGAGCACGAAAAACTACCTCCCCCGGGTCATGAGGCGGGAACTCGTAACAGGTGCCCGAGACCAGAGGAAAAAAAAAATCCCCCGGGACATGAGGCGGGAACACCCGACAGTTGCCCGAGAGCACGAAAAACTACCTCCCCCGGGTCATGAGGCGGGAACTCGTAACAGGTGCCCGAGACCAGAGGAAAAAAAAAATCCCCCGGGACATGAGGCGGGAACACCCGACAGTTGCCCGAGAGCACGAAAAACTACCTCCCCCGGGTCATGAGGCGGGAACTCGTAACAGGTGCCCGAGACCAGAGGAAAAAAAAAATCCCCCGGGACATGAGGCGGGAACACCCGACAGTTGCCCGAGAGCACGAAAAACTACCTCCCCCGGGTCATGAGGCGGGAACTCGTAACAGGTGCCCGAGACCAGAGGAAAAAAAAAATCCCCCGGGACATGAGGCGGGAACACCCGACAGTTGCCCGAGAGCACGAAAAACTACCTCCCCCGGGTCATGAGGCGGGAACTCGTAACAGGTGCCCGAGACCAGAGGAAAAAAAAAATCCCCCGGGACATGAGGCGGGAACACCCGACAGTTGCCCGAGAGCACGAAAAACTACCTCCCCCGGGTCATGAGGCGGGAACTCGTAACAGGTGCCCGAGACCAGAGGAAAAAAAAAATCCCCCGGGACATGAGGCGGGAACACCCGACAGTTGCCCGAGAGCACGAAAAACTACCTCCCCCGGGTCATGAGGCGGGAACTCGTAACAGGTGCCCGAGACCAGAGGAAAAAAAAAATCCCCCGGGACATGAGGCGGGAACACCCGACAGTTGCCCGAGAGCACGAAAAACTACCTCCCCCGGGTCATGAGGCGGGAACTCGTAACAGGTGCCCGAGACCAGAGGAAAAAAAAAATCCCCCGGGACATGAGGCGGGAACACCCGACAGTTGCCCGAGAGCACGAAAAACTACCTCCCCCGGGTCATGAGGCGGGAACTCGTAACAGGTGCCCGAGACCAGAGGAAAAAAAAAATCCCCCGGGACATGAGGCGGGAACACCCGACAGTTGCCCGAGAGCACGAAAAACTACCTCCCCCGGGTCATGAGGCGAGAACTCGTAACAGGTGCCCGAGACCAGAGGAAAAAAAAAATCCCCCGGAACATGAGGCGGGAACACCCGACAGTTGCCCGAGAGCACGAAAAACTACCTCCCCCGGGTCATGAGGCGGGAACTCGTAACAGGTGCCCGAGACCAGAGGAAAAAAAAAATCCCCCGGGACATGAGGCGGGAACACCCGACAGTTGCCCGAGAGCACGAAAAACTACCTCCCCCGGGTCATGAGGCGGGAACTCGTAACAGGAACACATTCTTAAGGATTTGCTTCGCCAAGCTGCACTGGAAGAGTTTCGAGTGCAGAATCGCAAAGCTGCACTGGACGAATTCAAATCCAACCGTCTCTGATCTCCTATGGAGAAAGTCTCTTAGGGCCACGAGTGTGCCCGAGACCAGAGGAAAAAAAAAATCCCCCGGGACATGAGGCGGGAACACCCGACAGTTGCCCGAGAGCACGAAAAACTACCTCCCCCGGGTCATGAGGCGGGAACTCGTAACAGGTGCCCGAGACCAGAGGAAAAAAAAAATCCCCCGGGACATGAGGCGGGAACACCCGACAGTTGCCCGAGAGCACGAAAAACTACCTCCCCCGGGTCATGAGGCGGGAACTCGTAACAGGTGCCCGAGACCAGAGGAAAAAAAAAATCCCCCGGGACATGAGGCGGGAACACCCGACAGTTGCCCGAGAGCACGAAAAACTACCTCCCCCGGGTCATGAGGCGGGAACTCGTAACAGGTGCCCGAGACCAGAGGAAAAAAAAAATCCCCCGGGACATGAGGCGGGAACACCCGACAGTTGCCCGAGAGCACGAAAAACTACCTCCCCCGGGTCATGAGGCGGGAACTCGTAACAGGAACACATTCTTAAGGATTTGCTTCGCAAAGCTGCACTGGAAGAGTTTCGAGTGCAGAATCGCAAAGCTGCACTGGACGAATTCAAATCCAACCGTCTCTGATCTCCTATGGAGAAAGTCTCTTAGGGCCACGAGTGTGCCCGAGACCAGAGGAAAAAAAAAATCCCCCGGGACATGAGGCGGGAACACCCGACAGTTGCCCGAGAGCACGAAAAACTACCTCCCCCGGGTCATGAGGCGGGAACTCGTAACAGGTGCCCGAGACCAGAGGAAAAAAAAAATCCCCCGGGACATGAGGCGGGAACACCCGACAGTTGCCCGAGAGCACGAAAAACTACCTCCCCCGGGTCATGAGGCGGGAACTCGTAACAGGTGCCCGAGACCAGAGGAAAAAAAAAATCCCCCGGGACATGAGGCGGGAACTCCCGACAGTTGCCCGAGAGCACGAAAATCTACCTCCCCCGGGTCATGAGGCGGGAACTCGTAACAGGTGCCCGAGACCAGAGGAAAAAAAAAATCCCCCGGGACATGAGGCGGGAACACCCGACAGTTGCCCAAGAGCACGAAAAACTACCTCCCCCGGGTCATGAGGCGGGAACTCGTAACAGGTGCCCGAGACCAGAGGAAAAAAAAAATCCCCCGGGACATGAGGCGGGAACACCCGACAGTTGCCCGAGAGCACGAAAAACTACCTCCCCCGGGTCATGAGGCGGGAACTCGTAACAGGAACACATTCTTAAGGATTTGCTTCGCAAAGCTGCACTGGAAGAGTTTCGAGTGCAGAATCGCAAAGCTGCACTGGACGAATTCAAATCCAACCGTCTCTGATCTCCTATGGAGAAAGTCTCTTAGGGCCACGAGTGTGCCCGAGACCAGAGGAAAAAAAAAATCCCCCGGGACATGAGGCGGGAACACCCGACAGTTGCCCGAGAGCACGAAAAACTACCTCCCCCGGGTCATGAGGCGGGAACTCGTAACAGGTGCCCGAGACCAGAGGAAAAAAAAATCCCCCGGGACATGAGGCGGGAACTCGTAACAGGTGCCCGAGACCAGAGGAAAAAAAAATCCCCCGGGACATGAGGCGGGAACACCCGACAGTTGCCCGAGAGCACGAAAAACTACCTCCCCCGGGTCATGAGGCGGGAACTCGTAACAGGTGCCCGAGACCAGAGGAAAAAAAAAATCCCCCGGGACATGAGGCGGGAACACCCGACAGTTGCCCGAGAGCACGAAAAACTACCTCCCCCGGGTCATGAGGCGGGAACTCGTAACAGGTGCCCGAGACCAGAGGAAAAAAAAAATCCCCCGGGACATGAGGCGGGAACACCCGACAGTTGCCCGAGAGCACGAAAAACTACCTCCCCCGGGTCATGAGGCGGGAACTCGTAACAGGTGCCCGAGACCAGAGGAAAAAAAAAATCCCCCGGGACATGAGGCGGGAACACCCGACAGTTGCCCGAGAGCACGAAAAACTACCTCCCCCGGGTCATGAGGCGGGAACTCGTAACAGGTGCCCGAGACCAGAGGAAAAAAAAAATTCCCCCGGGACATGAGGCGGGAACACCCGACAGTTGCCCGAGAGCACGAAAAACTACCTCCCCCGGGTCATGAGGCGGGAACTCGTAACAGGTGCCCGAGACCAGAGGAAAAAAAAAATCCCCCGGGACATGAGGCGGGAACACCCGACAGTTGCCCGAGAGCACGAAAAACTACCTCCCCCGGGTCATGAGGCGGGAACTCGTAACAGGTGCCCGAGACCAGAGGAAAAAAAAAATCCCACGGGACATGAGGCGGGAACACCCGACAGTTGCCCGAGAGCACGAAAAACTACCTCCCCCGGGTCATGAGGCGGGAACTCGTAACAGGTGCCCGAGACCAGAGGAAAAAAAAAATCCCCCGGGACATGAGGCGGGAACACCCGACAGTTGCCCGAGAGCACGAAAAACTACCTCCCCCGGGTCATGAGGCGGGAACTCGTAACAGGAACACATTCTTAAGGATTTGCTTCACAAAGCTGCACTGGAAGAGTTTCGAGTGCAGAATCGCAAAGCTGCACTGGACGAATTCAAATCCAACCGTCTCTGATCTCCTATGGAGAAAGTCTCTTAGGGCCACGAGTGTGCCCGAGACCAGAGGAAAAAAAAAATCCCCCGGGACATGAGGCGGGAACACCCGACAGTTGCCCGAGAGCACGAAAAACTACCTCCCCCGGGTCATGAGGCGGGAACTCGTAACAGGTGCCCGAGACCAGAGGAAAAAAAAATCCCCCGGGACATGAGGCGGGAACACCCGACAGTTGCCCGAGAGCACGAAAAACTACCTCCCCCGGGTCATGAGGCGGGAACTCGTAACAGGTGCCCGAGACCAGAGGAAAAAAAAAATCCCCCGGGACATGAGGCGGGAACACCCGACAGTTGCCCGAGAGCACGAAAAACTACCTCCCCCGGGTCATGAGGCGGGAACTCGTAACAGGTGCCCGAGACCAGAGGAAAAAAAAAATCCCCCGGGACATGAGGCGGGAACACCCGACAGTTGCCCGAGAGCACGAAAAACTACCTCCCCCGGGTCATGAGGCGGGAACTCGTAACAGGTGCCCGAGACCAGAGGAAAAAAAAAATCCCCCGGGACATGAGGCGGGAACACCCGACAGTTGCCCGAGAGCACGAAAAACTACCTCCCCCGGGTCATGAGGCGGGAACTCGTAACAGGTGCCCGAGACCAGAGGAAAAAAAAAATTCCCCCGGGACATGAGGCGGGAACACCCGACAGTTGCCCGAGAGCACGAAAAACTACCTCCCCCGGGTCATGAGGCGGGAACTCGTAACAGGTGCCCGAGACCAGAGGAAAAAAAAAATCCCCCGGGACATGAGGCGGGAACACCCGACAGTTGCCCGAGAGCACGAAAAACTACCTCCCCCGGGTCATGAGGCGGGAACTCGTAACAGGAACACATTCTTAAGGATTTGCTTCGCAAAGCTGCACTGGAAGAGTTTCGAGTGCAGAATCGCAAAGCTGCACTGGACGAATTCAAATCCAACCGTCTCTGATCTCCTATGGAGAAAGTCTCTTAGGGCCACGAGTGTGCCCGAGACCAGAGGAAAAAAAAAATCCCCCGGGACATGAGGCGGGAACACCCGACAGTTGCCCGAGAGCACGAAAAACTACCTCCCCCGGGTCATGAGGCGGGAACTCGTAACAGGTGCCCGAGACCAGAGGAAAAAAAAATCCCCCGGGACATGAGGCGGGAACACCCGACAGTTGCCCGAGAGCACGAAAAACTACCTCCCCCGGGTCATGAGGCGGGAACTCGTAACAGGTGCCCGAGACCAGAGGAAAAAAAAAATCCCCCGGGACATGAGGCGGGAACACCCGACAGTTGCCCGAGAGCACGAAAAACTACCTCCCCCGGGTCATGAGGCGGGAACTCGTAACAGGTGCCCGAGACCAGAGGAAAAAAAAAATCCCCCGGGACATGAGGCGGGAACACCCGACAGTTGCCCGAGAGCACGAAAAACTACCTCCCCCGGGTCATGAGGCGGGAACTCGTAACAGGTGCCCGAGACCAGAGGAAAAAAAAAATCCCCCGGGACATGAGGCGGGAACACCCGACAGTTGCCCGAGAGCACGAAAAACTACCTCCCCCGGGTCATGAGGCGGGAACTCGTAACAGGTGCCCGAGACCAGAGGAAAAAAAAAATCCCCCGGGACATGAGGCGGGAACACCCGACAGTTGCCCGAGAGCACGAAAAACTACCTCCCCGGGTCATGAGGCGGGAACTCGTAACAGGTGCCCGAGACCAGAGGAAAAAAAAAATCCCCCGGGACATGAGGCGGGAACACCCGACAGTTGCCCGAGAGCACGAAAAACTACCTCCCCCGGGTCATGAGGCGGGAACTCGTAACAGGTGCCCGAGACCAGAGGAAAAAAAAATCCCCCGGGACATGAGGCGGGAACACCCGACAGTTGCCCGAGAGCACGAAAAACTACCTCCCCCGGGTCATGAGGCGGGAACTCGTAACAGGTGCCCGAGACCAGAGGAAAAAAAAAATCCCCCGGGACATGAGGCGGGAACACCCGACAGTTGCCCGAGAGCACGAAAAACTACCTCCCCCGGGTCATGAGGCGGGAACTCGTAACAGGTGCCCGAGACCAGAGGAAAAAAAAAATCCCCCGGGACATGAGGCGGGAACACCCGACAGTTGCCCGAGAGCACGAAAAACTACCTCCCCCGGGTCATGAGGCGGGAACTCGTAACAGGTGCCCGAGACCAGAGGAAAAAAAAAATCCCCCGGGACATGAGGCGGGAACACCCGACAGTTGCCCGAGAGCACGAAAAACTACCTCCCCCGGGTCATGAGGCGGGAACTCGTAACAGGTGCCCGAGACCAGAGGAAAAAAAAAATCCCCCGGGACATGAGGCGGGAACACCCGACAGTTGCCCGAGAGCACGAAAAACTACCTCCCCCGGGTCATGAGGCGGGAACTCGTAACAGGTGCCCGAGACCAGAGGGAAAAAAAAATCCCCCGGGACATGAGGCGGGAACACCCGACAGTTGCCCGAGAGCACGAAAAACTACCTCCCCCGGGTCATGAGGCGGGAACTCGTAACAGGTGCCCGAGACCAGAGGAAAAAAAAATCCCCCGGGACATGAGGCGGGAACACCCGACAGTTGCCCGAGAGCACGAAAAACTACCTCCCCCGGGTCATGAGGCGGGAACTCGTAACAGGTGCCCGAGACCAGAGGAAAAAAAAAATCCCCCGGGACATGAGGCGGGAACACCCGACAGTTGCCCGAGAGCACGAAAAACTACCTCCCCCGGGTCATGAGGCGGGAACTCGTAACAGGAACACATTCTTAAGGATTTGCTTCGCAAAGCTGCACTGGAAGAGTTTCGAGTGCAGAATCGCAAAGCTGCACTGGACGAATTCAAATCCAACCGTCTCTGATCTCCTATGGAGAAAGTCTCTTAGGGCCACGAGTGTGCCCGAGACCAGAGGAAAAAAAAAATCCCCCGGGACATGAGGCGGGAACACCCGACAGTTGCCCGAGAGCACGAAAAACTACCTCCCCCGGGTCATGAGGCGGGAACTCGTAACAGATGCCCGAGACCAGAGGAAAAAAAAAATCCCCCGGGACATGAGGCGGGAACACCCGACAGTTGCCCGAGAGCACGAAAAACTACCTCCCCCGGGTCATGAGGCGGGAACTCGTAACAGGTGCCCGAGACCAGAGGAAAAAAAAAATCCCCCGGGACATGAGGCGGGAACACCCGACAGTTGCCCGAGAGCACGAAAAACTACCTCCCCCGGGTCATGAGGCGGGAACTCGTAACAGGTGCCCGAGACCAGAGGAAAAAAAAATCCCTCGGGACATGAGGCGGGAACACCCGACAGTTGCCCGAGAGCACAAAAAACTACCTCCCCCGGGTCATGAGGCGGGAACTCGTAACAGGAACACATTCTTAAGGATTTGCTTCGCAAAGCTGCACTGGAAGAGTTTCGAGTGCAGAATCGCAAAGCTGCACTGGACGAATTCAAATCCAACCGTCTCTGATCTCCTATGGAGAAAGTCTCTTAGGGCCACGAGTGTGCCCGAGACCAGAGGAAAAAAAAAATCCCCCGGGACATGAGGCGGGAACACCCGACAGTTGCCCGAGAGCACGAAAAACTACCTCCCCCGGGTCATGAGGCGGGAACTCGTAACAGGTGCCCGAGACCAGAGGAAAAAAAAAATCCCCCGGGACATGAGGCGGGAACACCCGACAGTTGCCCGAGAGCACGAAAAACTACCTCCCCCGGGTCATGAGGCGGGAACTCGTAACAGGAACACATTCTTAAGGATTTGCTTCGCAAAGCTGCACTGGAAGAGTTTCGAGTGCAGAATCGCAAAGCTGCACTGGACGAATTCAAATCCAACCGTCTCTGATCTCCTATGGAGAAAGTCTCTTAGGGCCACGAGTGTGCCCGAGACCAGAGGAAAAAAAAAATCCCCCGGGACATGAGGCAGGAACACCCGACAGTTGCCCGAGAGCACGAAAAACTACCTCCCCCGGGTCATGAGGCGGGAACTCGTAACAGGTGCCCGAGACCAGAGGAAAAAAAAATCCCCCGGGACATGAGGCGGGAACACCCGACAGTTGCCCGAGAGCACGAAAAACTACCTCCCCCGGGTCATGAGGCGGGAACTCGTAACAGGTGCCCGAGACCAGAGGAAAAAAAAAATCCCCCGGGACATGAGGCGGGAACACCCGACAGTTGCCCGAGAGCACGAAAAACTACCTCCCCCGGGTCATGAGGCGGGAACTCGTAACAGGTGCCCGAGACCAGAGGAAAAAAAAAATCCCCCGGGACATGAGGCGGGAACACCCGACAGTTGCCCGAGAGCACGAAAAACTACCTCCCCCGGGTCATGAGGCGGGAACTCGTAACAGGTGCCCGAGACCAGAGGAAAAAAAAAATCCCCCGGGACATGAGGCGGGAACACCCGACAGTTGCCCGAGAGCACGAAAAACTACCTCCCCCGGGTCATGAGGCGGGAGCTCGTAACAGGTGCCCGAGACCAGAGGAAAAAAAAAATCCCCCGGGACATGAGGCGGGAACACCCGACAGTTGCCCGAGAGCACGAAAAACTACCTCCCCCGGGTCATGAGGCGGGAACTCGTAACAGGTGCCCGAGACCAGAGGAAAAAAAAAATCCCCCGGGACATGAGGCGGGAACACCCGACAGTTGCCCGAGAGCACGAAAAACTACCTCCCCCGGGTCATGAGGCGGGAACTCGTAACAGGTGCCCGAGACCAGAGGAAAAAAAAAATCCCCCGGGACATGAGGCAGGAACACCCGACAGTTGCCCGAGAGCACGAAAAACTACCTCCCCCGGGTCATGAGGCGGGAACTCGTAACAGGAACACATTCTTAAGGATTTGCTTCGCAAAGCTGCACTGGAAGAGTTTCGAGTGCAGAATCGCAAAGCTGCACTGGACGAATTCAAATCCAACCGTCTCTGATCTCCTATGGAGAAAGTCTCTTAGGGCCACGAGTGTGCCCGAGACCAGAGGAAAAAAAAAATCCCCCGGGACATGAGGCGGGAACACCCGACAGTTGCCCGAGAGCACGAAAAACTACCTCCCCCGGGTCATGAGGCGGGAACTCGTAACAGGTGCCCGAGACCAGAGGAAAAAAAAAAATCCCCCGGGACATGAGGCGGGAACACCCGACAGTTGCCCGAGAGCACGAAAAACTACCTCCCCCGGGTCATGAGGCGGGAACTCGTAACAGGTGCCCGAGACCAGAGGAAAAAAAAAATCCCCCGGGACATGAGGCGGGAACACCCGACAGTTGCCCGAGAGCACGAAAAACTACCTCCCCCGGGTCATGAGGCGGGAACTCGTAACAGGTGCCCGAGACCAGAGGAAAAAAAAAATCCCCCGGGACATGAGGCGGGAACACCCGACAGTTGCCCGAGAGCACGAAAAACTACCTCCCCCGGGTCATGAGGCAGGAACTCGTAACAGGAACACATTCTTAAGGATTTGCTTCGCAAAGCTGCACTGGAAGAGTTTCGAGTGCAGAATCGCAAAGCTGCACTGGACGAATTCAAATCCAACCGTCTCTGATCTCCTATGGAGAAAGTCTCTTAGGGCCACGAGTGTGCCCGAGACCAGAGGGAAAAAAAAATCCCCCGGGACATGAGGCGGGAACACCCGACAGTTGCCCGAGAGCACGAAAAACTACCTCCCCCGGGTCATGAGGCGGGAACTCGTAACAGGTGCCCGAGACCAGAGGAAAAAAAAAATCCCCCGGGACATGAGGCGGGAACACCCGACAGTTGCCCGAGAGCACGAAAAACTACCTCCCCCGGGTCATGAGGCGGGAACTCGTAACAGGTGCCCGAGACCAGAGGAAAAAAAAAATCCCCCGGGACATGAGGCGGGAACACCCGACAGTTGCCCGAGAGCACGAAAAACTACCTCCCCCGGGTCATGAGGCGGAAACTCGTAACAGGTGCCCGAGACCAG
This sequence comes from Ryuthela nishihirai, assembly GCA_038380435.1. Classification (NCBI taxonomy): domain Eukaryota; kingdom Metazoa; phylum Arthropoda; class Arachnida; order Araneae; family Heptathelidae; genus Ryuthela; species Ryuthela nishihirai. Next base: position 43,529 of record JAWZYU010000554.1, read on the forward strand.
AGGAAAAAAAAAATCCCCCGGGACATGAGGCGGGAACACCCGACAGTTGCCCGAGAGCACGAAAAACTACCTCCCCCGGGTCATGAGGCGGGAACTCGTAACAGGTGCCCGAGACCAGAGGAAAAAAAAAATCCCCCGGGACATGAGGCGGGAACACCCGACAGTTGCCCGAGAGCACGAAAAACTACCTCCCCCGGGTCATGAGGCGGGAACTCGTAACAGGTGCCCGAGACCAGAGGAAAAAAAAAATCCCCCGGGACATGAGGCGGGAACACCCGACAGTTGCCCGAGAGCACGAAAAACTACCTCCCCCGGGTCATGAGGCGGGAACTCGTAACAGGTGCCCGAGACCAGAGGAAAAAAAAAATCCCCCGGGACATGAGGCGGGAACACCCGACAGTTGCCCGAGAGCACGAAAAACTACCTCCCCCGGGTCATGAGGCGGGAACTCGTAACAGGAACACATTCTTAAGGATTTGCTTCGCAAAGCTGCACTGGAAGAGTTTCGAGTTCAGAATCGCAAAGCTGCACTGGACGAATTCAAATCCAACCGTCTCTGATCTCCTATGGAGAAAGTCTCTTAGGGCCACGAGTGTGCCCGAGACCAGAGGAAAAAAAAAATCCCCCGGGACATGAGGCGGGAACACCCGACAGTTGCCCGAGAGCACGAAAAACTACCTCCCCCGGGTCATGAGGCGGGAACTCGTAACAGGTGCCCGAGACCAGAGGAAAAAAAAAATCCCCCGGGACATGAGGCGGGAACACCCGACAGTTGCCCGAGAGCACGAAAAACTACCTCCCCCGGGTCATGAGGCGGGAACTCGTAACAGGTGCCCGAGACCAGAGGAAAAAAAAAATCCCCCGGGACATGAGGCGGGAACACCCGACAGTTGCCCGAGAGCACGAAAAACTACCTCCCCCGGGTCATGAGGCGGGAACTCGTAACAGGAACACATTCTTAAGGATTTGCTTCGCAAAGCTGCACTGGAAGAGTTTCGAGTGCAGAATCGCAAAGCTGCACTGGACGAATTCAAATCCAACCGTCTCTGATCTCCTATGGAGAAAGTCTCTTAGGGCCACGAGTGTGCCCGAGACCAGAGGAAAAAAAAAATCCCCCGGGACATGAGGCGGGAACACCCGACAGTTGCCCGAGAGCACGAAAAACTACCTCCCCCGGGTCATGAGGCGGGAACTCGTAACAGGTGCCCGAGACCTGAGGAAAAAAAAAATCCCCCGGGACATGAGGCGGGAACACCCGACAGTTGCCCGAGAGCACGAAAACTACCTCCCCCGGGTCATGAGGCGGGAACTCGTAACAGGTGCCCGAGACCAGAGGAAAAAAAAAATCCCCCGGGACATGAGGCGGGAACACCCGACAGTTGCCCGAGAGCACGAAAAACTACCTCCCCCGGGTCATGAGGCGGGAACTCGTAACAGGTGCCCGAGACCAGAGGAAAAAAAAAATCCCCCGGGACATGAGGCGGGAACACCCGACAGTTGCCCGAGAGCACGAAAAACTACCTCCCCCGGGTCATGAGGCGGGAACTCGTAACAGGAACACATTCTTAAGGATTTGCTTCGCAAAGCTGCACTGGAAGAGTTTCGAGTGCAGAATCGCAAAGCTGCACTGGACGAATTCAAATCCAACCGTCTCTGATCTCCTATGGAGAAAGTCTCTTAGGGCCACGAGTGTGCCCGAGACCAGAGGAAAAAAAAAATCCCCCGGGACATGAGGCGGGAACACCCGACAGTTGCCCGAGAGCACGAAAAACTACCTCCCCCGGGTCATGAGGCGGGAACTCGTAACAGGTGCCCGAGACCAGAGGAAAAAAAAAATCCCCCGGGACATGAGGCGGGAACACCCAACAGTTGCCCGAGAGCACGAAAAACTACCTCCCCCGGGTCATGAGGCGGGAACTCGTAACAGGTGCCCGAGACCAGAGGAAAAAAAAAATCCCCCGGGACATGAGGCGGGAACACCCGACAGTTGCCCGAGAGCACGAAAAACTACCTCCCCCGGGTCATGAGGCGGGAACTCGTAACAGGTGCCCGAGACCAGAGGAAAAAAAAAATCCCCCGGGACATGAGGCGGGAACACCCGACAGTTGCCCGAGAGCACGAAAAACTACCTCCCCCGGGTCATGAGGCGGGAACTCGTAACAGGAACACATTCTTAAGGATTTGCTTCGCAAAGCTGCACTGGAAGAGTTTCGAGTGCAGAATCGCAAAGCTGCACTGGACGAATTCAAATCCAACCGTCTCTGATCTCCTATGGAGAAAGTCTCTTAGGGCCACGAGTGTGCCCGAGACCAGAGGAAAAAAAAAATCCCCCGGGACATGAGGCGGGAACACCCGACAGTTGCCCGAGAGCACGAAAAACTACCTCCCCCGGGTCATGAGGCGGGAACTCGTAACAGGTGCCCGAGACCAGAGGAAAAAAAAAATCCCCCGGGACATGAGGCGGGAACACCCGACAGTTGCCCGAGAGCACGAAAAACTACCTCCCCCGGGTCATGAGGCGGGAACTCGTAACAGGTGCCCGAGACCAGAGGAAAAAAAAAATCCCCCGGGACATGAGGCGGGAACACCCGACAGTTGCCCGAGAGCACGAAAAACTACCTCCCCCGGGTCATGAGGCGGGAACTCGTAACAGGTGCCCGAGACCAGAGGAAAAAAAAAATCCCCCGGGACATGAGGCGGGAACACCCGACAGTTGCCCGAGAGCACGAAAAACTACCTCCCCCGGGTCATGAGGCGGGAACTCGTAACAGGTGCCCGAGACCAGAGGAAAAAAAAAATCCCCCGGGACATGAGGCGGGAACACCCGACAGTTGCCCGAGAGCACGAAAAACTACCTCCCCCGGGTCATGAGGCGGGAACTCGTAACAGGTGCCCGAGACCAGAGGAAAAAAAAAATCCCCCGGGACATGAGGCGGGAACACCCGACAGTTGCCCGAGAGCACGAAAAACTACCTCCCCCGGGTCATGAGGCGGGAACACGTAACAGGTGCCCGAGACCAGAGGAAAAAAAAAATCCCCCGGGACATGAGGCGGGAACACCCGACAGTTGCCCGAGAGCACGAAAAACTACCTCCCCCGGGTCATGAGGCGGGAACTCGTAACAGGTGCCCGAGACCAGAGGAAAAAAAAAATCCCCCGGGACATGAGGCGGGAACACCCGACAGTTGCCCGAGAGCACGAAAAACTACCTCCCCCGGGTCATGAGGCGGGAACTCGTAACAGGTGCCCGAGACCAGAGGAAAAAAAAAATCCCCCGGGACATGAGGCGGGAACACCCGACAGTTGCCCGAGAGCACGAAAAACTACCTCCCCCGGGTCATGAGGCGGGAACTCGTAACAGGTGCCCGAGACCAGAGGAAAAAAAAAATCCCCCGGGACATGAGGCGGGAACACCCGACAGTTGCCCGAGAGCACGAAAAACTACCTCCCCCGGGTCATGAGGCGGGAACTCGTAACAGGAACACATTCTTAAGGGTTTGCTTCGCAAAGCTGCACTGGAAGAGTTTCGAGTGCAGAATCGCAAAGCTGCACTGGACGAATTCAAATCCAACCGTCTCTGATCTCCTATGGAGAAAGTCTCTTAGGGCCACGAGTGTGCCCGAGACCAGAGGAAAAAAAAAATCCCCCGGGACATGAGGCGGGAACACCCGACAGTTGCCCGAGAGCACGAAAAACTACCTCCCCCGGGTCATGAGGCGGGAACTCGTAACAGGTGCCCGAGACCAGAGGAAAAAAAAAATCCCCCGGGACATGAGGCGGGAACACCCGACAGTTGCCCGAGAGCACGAAAAACTACCTCCCCCGGGTCATGAGGCGGGAACTCGTAACAGGTGCCCGAGACCAGAGGAAAAATAAAATCCCCCGGGACATGAGGCGGGAACACCCGACAGTTGCCCGAGAGCACGAAAAACTACCTCCCCCGGGTCATGAGGCGGGAACTCGTAACAGGTGCCCGAGACCAGAGGAAAAAAAAAATCCCCCGGGACATGAGGCGGGAACACCCGACAGTTGCCCGAGAGCACGAAAAACTACCTCCCCCGGGTCATGAGGCGGGAACTCGTAACAGGTGCCCGAGACCAGAGGAAAAAAAAATCCCCCGGGACATGAGGCGGGAACACCCGACAGTTGCCCGAGAGCACGAAAAACTACCTCCCCCGGGTCATGAGGCGGGAACTCGTAACAGGAACACATTCTTAAGGATTTGCTTCGCAAAGCTGCACTGGAAGAGTTTCGAGTGCAGAATCGCAAAGCTGCACTGGACGAATTCAAATCCAACCGTCTCTGATCTCCTATGGAGAAAGTCTCTTAGGGCCACGAGTGTGCCCGAGACCAGAGGAAAAAAAAAATCCCCCGGGACATGAGGCGGGAACACCCGACAGTTGCCCGAGAGCACGAAAAACTACCTCCCCCGGGTCATGAGGCGGGAACTCGTAACAGGTGCCCGAGACCAGAGGAAAAAAAAAAATCCCCCGGGACATGAGGCGGGAACACCCGACAGTTGCCCGAGAGCACGAAAAACTACCTCCCCCGGGTCATGAGGCGGGAACTCGTAACAGGTGCCCGAGACCAGAGGAAAAAAAAATCCCCCGGGACATGAGGCGGGAACACCCGACAGTTGCCCGAGAGCACGAAAAACTACCTCCCCCGGGTCATGAGGCGGGAACTCGTAACAGGTGCCCGAGACCAGAGGAAAAAAAAAATCCCCCGGGACATGAGGCGGGAACACCCGACAGTTGCCCGAGAGCACGAAAAACTACCTCCCCCGGGTCATGAGGCGGGAACTCGTAACAGGTGCCCGAGACCAGAGGAAAAAAAAAATCCCCCGGGACATGAGGCGGGAACACCCGACAGTTGCCCGAGAGCACGAAAAACTACCTCCCCCGGGTCATGAGGCGGGAACTCGTAACAGGAACACATTCTTAAGGATTTGCTTCGCAAAGCTGCACTGGAAGAGTTTCGAGTGCAGAATCGCAAAGCTGCACTGGACGAATTCAAATCCAACCGTCTCTGATCTCCTATGGAGAAAGTCTCTTAGGGCCACGAGTGTGCCCGAGACCAGAGGAAAAAAAAAATCCCCCGGGACATGAGGCGGGAACACCCGACAGTTGCCCGAGAGCACGAAAAACTACCTCCCCCGGGTCATGAGGCGGGAACTCGTAACAGGTGCCCGAGACCAGAGGAAAAAAAAAAATCCCCCGGGACATGAGGCGGGAACACCCGACAGTTGCCCGAGAGCACGAAAAACTACCTCCCCCGGGTCATGAGGCGGGAACTCGTAACAGGTGCCCGAGACCAGAGGAAAAAAAAAATCCCCCGGGACATGAGGCGGGAACACCCGACAGTTGCCCGAGAGCACGAAAAACTACCTCCCCCGGGTCATGAGGCGGGAACTCGTAACAGGTGCCCGAGACCAGAGGAAAAAAAAAATCCCCCGGGACATGAGGCGGGAACACCCGACAGTTGCCCGAGAGCACGAAAAACTACCTCCCCCGGGTCATGAGGCGGGAACTCGTAACAGGTGCCCGAGACCAGAGGAAAAAAAAAATCCCCCGGGACATGAGGCGGGAACACCCGACAGTTGCCCGAGAGCACGAAAAACTACCTCCCCCGGGTCATGAGGCGGGAACTCGTAACAGGAACACATTCTTAAGGATTTGCTTCGCAAAGCTGCACTGGAAGAGTTTCGAGTGCAGAATCGCAAAGCTGCACTGGACGAATTCAAATCCAACCGTCTCTGATCTCCTATGGAGAAAGTCTCTTAGGGCCACGAGTGTGCCCGAGACCAGAGGAAAAAAAAAATCCCCCGGGACATGAGGCGGGAACACCCGACAGTTGCCCGAGAGCACGAAAAACTACCTCCCCCGGGTCATGAGGCGGGAACTCGTAACAGGTGCCCGAGACCAGAGGAAAAAAAAAATCCCCCGGGACATGAGGCGGGAACACCCGACAGTTGCCCGAGAGCACGAAAAACTACCTCCCCCGGGTCATGAGGCGGGAACTCGTAACAGGTGCCCGAGACCAGAGGAAAAAAAAAATCCCCCGGGACATGAGGCGGGAACACCCGACAGTTGCCCGAGAGCACGAAAAACTACCTCCCCCGGGTCATGAGGCGGGAACTCGTAACAGGTGCCCGAGACCAGAGGAAAAAAAAAATCCCCCGGGACATGAGGCGGGAACACCCGACAGTTGCCCGAGAGCACGAAAAACTACCTCCCCCGGGTCATGAGGCGGGAACTCGTAACAGGTGCCCGAGACCAGAGGAAAAAAAAAATCCCCCGGGACATGAGGCGGGAACACCCGACAGTTGCCCGAGAGCACGAAAAACTACCTCCCCCGGGTCATGAGGCGGGAACTCGTAACAGGAACACATTCTTAAGGATTTGCTTCGCAAAGGTGCACTGGAAGAGTTTCGAGTGCAGAATCGCAAAGCTGCACTGGACGAATTCAAATCCAACCGTCTCTGATCTCCTATGGAGAAAGTCTCTTAGGGCCACGAGTGTGCCCGAGACCAGAGGAAAAAAAAAATCCCCCGGGACATGAGGCGGGAACACCCGACAGTTGCCCGAGAGCACGAAAAACTACCTCCCCCGGGTCATGAGGCGGGAACTCGTAACAGGTGCCCGAGACCAGAGGAAAAAAAAAATCCCCCGGGACATCAGGCGGGAACACCCGACAGTTGCCCGAGAGCACGAAAAACTACCTCCCCCGGGTCATGAGGCGGGAACTCGTAACAGGTGCCCGAGACCAGAGGAAAAAAAAAATCCCCCGGGACATGAGGCGGGAACACCCGACAGTTGCCCGAGAGCACGAAAAACTACCTCCCCCGGGTCATGAGGCGGGAACTCGTAACAGGTGCCCGAGACCAGAGGAAAAAAAAAATCCCCCGGGACATGAGGCGGGAACACCCGACAGTTGCCCGAGAGCACGAAAAACTACCTCCCCCGGGTCATGAGGCGGGAACTCGTAACAGGAACACATTCTTAAGGATTTGCTTCGCAAAGCTGCACTGGAAGAGTTTCGAGTGCAGAATCGCAAAGCTGCACTGGACGAATTCAAATCCAACCGTCTCTGATCTCCTATGGAGAAAATCTCTTAGGGCCACGAGTGTGCCCGAGACCAGAGGAAAAAAAAAATCCCCCGGGACATGAGGCGGGAACACCCGACAGTTGCCCGAGAGCACGAAAAACTACCTCCCCCGGGTCATGAGGCGGGAACTCGTAACAGGTGCCCGAGACCAGAGGGAAAAAAAAATCCCCCGGGACATGAGGCGGGAACACCCGACAGTTGCCCGAGAGCACGAAAAACTACCTCCCCCGGGTCATGAGGCGGGAACTCGTAACAGGTGCCCGAGACCAGAGGAAAAAAAAAATCCCCCGGGACATGAGGCGGGAACACCCGACAGTTGCCCGAGAGCACGAAAAACTACCTCCCCCGGGTCATGAGGCGGGAACTCATAACAGGTGCCCGAGACCAGAGGAAAAAAAAAATCCCCCGGGACATGAGGCGGGAACACCCGACAGTTGCCCGAGAGCACGAAAAACTACCTCCCCCGGGTCATGAGGCGGGAACTCGTAACAGGTGCCCGAGACCAGAGGAAAAAAAAAATCCCCCGGGACATGAGGCGGGAACACCCGACAGTTGCCCGAGAGCACGAAAAACTACCTCCCCCGGGTCATGAGGCGGGAACTCGTAACAGGTGCCCGAGACCAGAGGAAAAAAAAAATCCCCCGGGACATGAGGCGGGAACACCCGACAGTTGCCCGAGAGCACGAAAAACTACCTCCCCCGGGTCATGAGGCGGGAACTCGTAACAGGTGCCCGAGACCAGAGGAAAAAAGAAATCCCCCGGGACATGAGGCGGGAACACCCGACAGTTGCCCGAGAGCACGAAAAACTACCTCCCCCGGGTCATGAGACGGGAACTCGTAACAGGTGCCCGAGACCAGAGGAAAAAAAAAATCCCCCGGGACATGAGGCGGGAACACCCGACAGTTGCCCGAGAGCACGAAAAACTACCTCCCCCGGGTCATGAGGCGGGAACTCGTAACAGGAACACATTCTTAAGGATTTGCTTCGCAAAGCTGCACTGGAAGAGTTTCGAGTGCAGAATCGCAAAGCTGCACTGGACGAATTCAAATCCAACCGTCTCTGATCTCCTATGGAGAAAGTCTCTTAGGGCCACGAGTGTGCCCGAGACCAGAGGAAAAAAAAAATCCCCCGGGACATGAGGCGGGAACACCCGACAGTTGCCCGAGAGCACGAAAAACTACCTCCCCCGGGTCATGAGGCGGGAACTCGTAACAGGTGCCCGAGACCAGAGGAAAAAAAAATCCCCCGGGACATGAGGCGGGAACACCCGACAGTTGCCCGAGAGCACGAAAAACTACCTCCCCCGGGTCATGAGGCGGGAACTCGTAACAGGTGCCCGAGACCAGAGGAAAAAAAAAATCCCCCGGGACATGAGGCGGGAACACCCGACAGTTGCCCGAGAGCACGAAAAACTACCTCCCCCGGGTCATGAGGCGGGAAATCGTAACAGGAACACATTCTTAAGGATTTGCTTCGCAAAGCTGCACTGGAAGAGTTTCGAGTGCAGAATCGCAAAGCTGCACTGGACGAATTCAAATCCAACCGTCTCTGATCTCCTATGGAGAAAGTCTCTTAGGGCCACGAGTGTGCCCGAGACCAGAGGAAAAAAAAAATCCCCCGGGACATGAGGCGGGAACACCCGACAGTTGCCCGAGAGCACGACAAACTACCTCCCCCGGGTCATGAGGCGGGAACTCGTAACAGGTGCCCGAGAGCAGAGGAAAAAAAAAATCCCCCGGGACATGAGGCGGGAACACCCGACAGTTGCCCGAGAGCACGAAAAACTACCTCCCCCGGGTCATGAGGCGGGAACTCGTAACAGGTGCCCGAGACCAGAGGAAAAAAAAAATCCCCCGGGACATGAGGCGGGAACACCCGACAGTTGCCCGAGAGCACGAAAAACTACCTCCCCCGGGTCATGAGGCGGGAACTCGTAACAGGTGCCCGAGACCAGAGGAAAAAAAAAATCCCCCGGGACATGAGGCGGGAACACCCGACAGTTGCCCGAGAGCACGAAAAACTACCTCCCCCGGGTCATGAGGCGGGAACTCGTAACAGGAACACATTCTTAAGGATTTGCTTCGCAAAGCTGCACTGGAAGAGTTTCGAGTGCAGAATCGCAAAGCTGCACTGGACGAATTCAAATCCAACCGTCTCTGATCTCCTATGGAGAAAGTCTCTTAGGGCCACGAGTGTGCCCGAGACCAGAGGAAAAAAAAAATCCCCCGGGACATGAGGCGGGAACACCCGACAGTTGCCCGAGAGCACGAAAAACTACCTCCCCCGGGTCATGAGGCGGGAACTCGTAACAGGTGCCCGAGACCAGAGGAAAAAAAAAATCCCCCGGGACATGAGGCGGGAACACCCGACAGTTGCCCGAGAGCACGAAAAACTACCTCCCCCGGGTGATGAGGCGGGAACTCGTAACAGGTGCCCGAGACCAGAGGAAAAAAAAAATCCCCCGGGACATGAGGCGGGAACACCCGACAGTTGCCCGAGAGCACGAAAAACTACCTCCCCCGGGTCATGAGGCGGGAACTCGTAACAGGTGCCCGAGACCAGAGGAAAAAAAAATCCCCCGGGACATGAGGCGGGAACACCCGACAGTTGCCCGAGAGCACGAAAAACTACCTCCCCCGGGTCATGAGGCGGGAACTCGTAACAGGTGCCCGAGACCAGAGGAAAAAAAAAATCCCCCGGGACTTGAGGCGGGAACACCCGACAGTTGCCCGAGAGCACGAAAAACTACCTCCCCCGGGTCATGAGGCGGGAACTCGTAACAGGTGCCCGAGACCAGAGGAAAAAAAAAATCCCCCGGGACATGAGGCGGGAACACCCGACAGTTGCCCGAGAGCACGAAAAACTACCTCCCCCGGGTCATGAAGCGGGAACTCGTAACAGGTGCCCGAGACCAGAGGAAAAAAAAAATCCCCCGGGACATGAGGCGGGAACACCCGACAGTTGCCCGAGAGCACGAAAAACTACCTCCCCCGGGTCATGAGGCGGGAACTCGTAACAGGTGCCCGAGACCAGAGGAAAAAAAAAATCCCCCGGGACATGAGGCGGGAACACCCGACAGTTGCCCGAGAGCACGAAAAACTACCTCCCCCGGGTCATGAGGCGGGAACTCGTAACAGGTGCCCGAGACCAGAGGAAAAAAAAAATCCCCCGGGACATGAGGCGGGAACACCCGACAGTTGCCCGAGAGCACGAAAAACTACCTCCCCCGGGTCATGAGGCGGGAACTCGTAACAGGAACACATTCTTAAGGATTTGCTTCGCAAAGCTGCACTGGAAGAGTTTCGAGTGCAGAATCGCAAAGCTGCACTGGACGAATTCAAATCCAACCGTCTCTGATCTCCTATGGAGAAAGTCTCTTAGGGCCACGAGTGTGCCCGAGACCAGAGGAAAAAAAAAATCCCCCGGGACATGAGGCGGGAACACCCGACAGTTGCCCGAGAGCACGAAAAACTACCTCCCCCGGGTCATGAGGCGGGAACTCGTAACAGGTGCCCGAGACCAGAGGAAAAAAAAAATCCCCCGGGACATGATGCGGGAACACCCGACAGTTGCCCGAGAGCACGAAAAACTACCTCCCCCGGGTCATGAGGCGGGAACTCGTAACAGGTGCCCGAGACCAGAGGAAAAAAAAAATCCCCCGGGACATGAGGCGGGAACACCCGACAGTTGCCCGAGAGCACGAAAAACTACCTCCCCCGGGTCATGAGGCGGGAACTCGTAACAGGTGCCCGAGACCAGAGGAAAAAAAAAATCCCCCGGGACATGAGGCGGGAACACCCGACAGTTGCCCGAGAGCACGAAAAACTACCTCCCCCGGGTCATGAGGCGGGAACTCGTAACAGGTGCCCGAGACCAGAGGAAAAAAAAAATCCCCCGGGACATGAGGCGGGAACACCCGACAGTTGCCCGAGAGCACGAAAAACTACCTCCCCCGGGTCATGAGGCGGGAACTCGTAACAGGAACACATTCTTAAGGATTTGCTTCGCAAAGCTGCACTGGAAGAGTTTCGAGTGCAGAATCGCAAAGCTGCACTGGACGAATTCAAATCCAACCGTCTCTGATCTCCTATGGAGAAAGTCTCTTAGGGCCACGAGTGTGCCCGAGACCAGAGGAAAAAAAAAATCCCCCGGGACATGAGGCGGGAACACCCGACAGTTGCCCGAGAGCACGAAAAACTACCTCCCCCGGGTCATGAGGCGGGAACTCGTAACAGGTGCCCGAGACCAGAGGAAAAAAAAAATCCCCCGGGACATCAGGCGGGAACACCCGACAGTTGCCCGAGAGCACGAAAAACTACCTCCCCCGGGTCATGAGGCGGGAACTCGTAACAGGTGCCCGAGACCAGAGGAAAAAAAAAATCCCCCGGGACATGAGGCGGGAACACCCGACAGTTGCCCGAGAGCACGAAAAACTACCTCCCCCGGGTCATGAGGCGGGAACTCGTAACAGGTGCCCGAGACCAGAGGAAAAAAAAAATCCCCCGGGACATGAGGCGGGAACACCCGACAGTTGCCCGAGAGCACGAAAAACTACCTCCCCCGGGTCATGAGGCGGGAACTCGTAACAGGAACACATTCTTAAGGATTTGCTTCGCAAAGCTGCACTGGAAGAGTTTCGAGTGCAGAATCGCAAAGCTGCACTGGACGAATTCAAATCCAACCGTCTCTGATCTCCTATGGAGAAAATCTCTTAGGGCCACGAGTGTGCCCGAGACCAGAGGAAAAAAAAATCCCCCGGGACATGAGGCGGGAACACCCGACAGTTGCCCGAGAGCACGAAAAACTACCTCCCCCGGGTCATGAGGCGGGAACTCGTAACAGGTGCCCGAGACCAGAGGGAAAAAAAAATCCCCCGGGACATGAGGCGGGAACACCCGACAGTTGCCCGAGAGCACGAAAAACTACCTCCCCCGGGTCATGAGGCGGGAACTCGTAACAGGTGCCCGAGACCAGAGGAAAAAAAAAATCCCCCGGGACATGAGGCGGGAACACCCGACAGTTGCCCGAGAGCACGAAAAACTACCTCCCCCGGGTCATGAGGCGGGAACTCCTAACAGGTGCCCGAGACCAGAGGAAAAAAAAAATCCCCCGGGACATGAGGCGGGAACACCCGACAGTTGCCCGAGAGCACGAAAAACTACCTCCCCCGGGTCATGAGGCGGGAACTCGTAACAGGTGCCCGAGACCAGAGGAAAAAAAAAATCCCCCGGGACATGAGGCGGGAACACCCGACAGTTGCCCGAGAGCACGAAAAACTACCTCCCCCGGGTCATGAGGCGGGAACTCGTAACAGGTGCCCGAGACCAGAGGAAAAAAAAAATCCCCCGGGACATGAGGCGGGAACACCCGACAGTTGCCCGAGAGCACGAAAAACTACCTCCCCCGGGTCATGAGGCGGGAACTCGTAACAGGTGCCCGAGACCAGAGGAAAAAAAAAATCCCCCGGGACATGAGGCGGGAACACCCGACAGTTGCCCGAGAGCACGAAAAACTACCTCCCCCGGGTCATGAGGCGGGAACTCGTAACAGGTGCCCGAGACCAGAGGAAAAAAAAAATCCCCCGGGACATGAGGCGGGAACACCCGACAGTTGCCCGAGAGCACGAAAAACTACCTCCCCCGGGTCATGAGGCGGGAACTCGTAACAGGAACACATTCTTAAGGATTTGCTTCGCAAAGCTGCACTGGAAGAGATTCGAGTGCAGAATCGCAAAGCTGCACTGGACGAATTCAAATCCAACCGTCTCTGATCTCCTATGGAGAAAGTCTCTTAGGGCCACGAGTGTGCCCGAGACCAGAGGAAAAAAAAAATCCCCCGGGACATGAGGCGGGAACACCCGACAGTTGCCCGAGAGCACGAAAAACTACCTCCCCCGGGTCATGAGGCGGGAACTCGTAACAGGTGCCCGAGACCAGAGGAAAAAAAAAATCCCCCGGGACATGAGGCGGGAACACCCGACAGTTGCCCGAGAGCACGAAAAACTACCTCCCCCGGGTCATGAGGCGGGAACTCGTAACAGGTGCCCGAGACCAGAGGAAAAAAAAAATCCCCCGGGACATGAGGCGGGAACACCCGACAGTTGCCCGAGAGCACGAAAAACTACCTCCCCCGGGTCATGAGGCGGGAACTCGTAACAGGAACACATTCTTAAGGATTTGCTTCGCAAAGCTGCACTGGAAGAGATTCGAGTGCAGAATCGCAAAGCTGCACTGGACGAATTCAAATCCAACCGTCTCTGATCTCCTATGGAGAAAGTCTCTTAGGGCCACGAGTGTGCCCGAGACCAGAGGAAAAAAAAAATCCCCCGGGACATGAGGCGGGAACACCCGACAGTTGCCCGAGAGCACGAAAAACTACCTCCCCCGGGTCATGAGGCGGGAACTCGTAACAGGTGCCCGAGAGCAGAGGAAAAAAAAAATCCCCCGGGACATGAGGCGGGAACACCCGACAGTTGCCCGAGAGCACGAAAAACTACCTCCCCCGGGTCATGAGGCGGGAACTCGTAACAGGTGCCCGAGACCAGAGGAAAAAAAAAATCCCCCGGGACATGAGGCGGGAACACCCGACAGTTGCCCGAGAGCACGAAAAACTACCTCCCCCGGGTCATGAGGCGGGAACTCGTAACAGGTGCCCGAGACCAGAGGAAAAAAAAAATCCCCCGGGACATGAGGCGGGAACACCCGACAGTTGCCCGAGAGCACGAAAAACTACCTCCCCTGGGTCATGAGGCGGGAACTCGTAACAGGAACACATTCTTAAGGATTTGCTTCGCAAAGCTGCACTGGAAGAGTTTCGAGTGCAGAATCGCAAAGCTGCACTGGACGAATTCAAATCCAACCGTCTCTGATCTCCTATGGAGAAAGTCTCTTAGGGCCACGAGTGTGCCCGAGACCAGAGGAAAAAAAAAATCCCCCGGGACATGAGGCGGGAACACCCGACAGTTGCCCGAGAGCACGAAAAACTACCTCCCCGGGTCATGAGGCGGGAACTCGTAACAGGTGCCCGAGACCAGAGGAAAAAAAAAATCCCCCGGGACATGAGGCGGGAACACCCGACAGTTGCCCGAGAGCACGAAAAACTACCTCCCCGGGTCATGAGGCGGGAACTCGTAACAGGTGCCCGAGACCAGAGGAAAAAAAAAATCCCCCGGGACATGAGGCGGGAACACCCGACAGTTGCCCGAGAGCACGAAAAACTACCTCCCCCGGGTCATGAGGCGGGAACTCGTAACAGGTGCCCGAGACCAGAGGAAAAAAAAATCCCCCGGGACATGAGGCGGGAACACCCGACAGTTGCCCGAGAGCACGAAAAACTACCTCCCCCGGGTCATGAGGCGGGAACTCGTAACAGGTGCCCGAGACCAGAGGAAAAAAAAAATCCCCCGGGACAATGAGGCGGGAACACCCGACAGTTGCCCGAGAGCACGAAAAACTACCTCCCCCGGGTCATGAAGCGGGAACTCGTAACAGGTGCCCGAGACCAGAGGAAAAAAAAAATCCCCCGGGACATGAGGCGGGAACACCCGACAGTTGCCCGAGAGCACGAAAAACTACCTCCCCCGGGTCATGAGGCGGGAACTCGTAACAGGTGCCCGAGACCAGAGGAAAAAAAAAATCCCCGGGACATGAGGCGGGAACACCCGACAGTTGCCCGAGAGCACGAAAAACTACCTCCCCCGGGTCATGAGGCGGGAACACCCGACAGTTGCCCGAGAGCACGAAAAACTACCTCCCCCGGGTCATGAGGCGGGAACTCGTAACAGGAACACATTCTTAAGGATTTGCTTCGCAAAGCTGCACTGGAAGAGTTTCGAGTGCAGAATCGCAAACCTGCACTGGACGAATTCAAATCCAACCGTCTCTGATCTCCTATGGAGAAAGTCTCTTAGGGCCACGAGTGTGCCCGAGACCAGAGGAAAAAAAAAATCCCCCGGGACATGAGGCGAGAACACCCGACAGTTGCCCGAGAGCACGAAAAACTACCTCCCCCGGGTCATGAGGCGGGAACTCGTAACAGGTGCCCGAGACCAGAGGAAAAAAAAAATCCCCCGGGACATGAGGCGGGAACACCCGACAGTTGCCCGAGAGCACGAAAAACTACCTCCCCCGGGTCATGAGGCGGGAACTCGTAACAGGTGCCCGAGACCAGAGGAAAAAAAAAATCCCCCGGGACATGAGGCGGGAACACCCGACAGTTGCCCGAGAGCACGAAAAACTACCTCCCCCGGGTCATGAGGCGCGAACTCGTAACAGGTGCCCGAGACCAGAGGAAAAAAAAAATCCCCCGGGACATGAGGCGGGAACACCCGACAGTTGCCCGAGAGCACGAAAAACTACCTCCCCCGGGTCATGAGGCGCGAACTCGTAACAGGTGCCCGAGACCAGAGGAAAAAAAAAATCCCCCGGGACATGAGGCGGGAACACCCGACAGTTGCCCGAGAGCACGAAAAACTACCTCCCCCGGGTCATGAGGCGGGAACTCGTAACAGGTGCCCGAGACCAGAGGAAAAAAAAATCCCCCGGGACATGAGGCGGGAACACCCGACAGTTGCCCGAGAGCACGAAAAACTACCTCCCCCGGGTCACGAGGCGGGAACTCGTAACAGGTGCCCGAGACCAGAGGAAAAAAAAAATCCCCCGGGACATGAGGCGGGAACACCCGACAGTTGCCCGAGAGCACGAAAAACTACCTCCCCCGGGTCATGAGGCGGGAACTCGTAACAGGTGCCCGAGACCAGAGGGAAAAAAAAATCCCCCGGGACATGAGGCGGGAACACCCGACAGTTGCCCGAGAGCACGAAAAACTACCTCCCCCGGGTCATGAGGCGGGAACTCGTAACAGGTGCCCGAGACCAGAGGAAAAAAAAAATCCCCCGGGACATGAGGCGGGAACACCCGACAGTTGCCCGAGAGCACGAAAAACTACCTCCCCCGGGTCATGAGGCGGGAACTCGTAACAGGAACACATTCTTAAGGATTTGCTTCGCAAAGCTGCACTGGAAGAGTTTCGAGTGCAGAATCGCAAAGCTGCACTGGACGAATTCAAATCCAACCGTCTCTGATCTCTTATGGAGAAAGTCTCTTAGGGCCACGAGTGTGCCCGAGACCAGAGGAAAAAAAAAATCCCCCGGGACATGAGGCGGGAACACCCGACAGTTGCCCGAGAGCACGAAAAACTACCTCCCCCGGGTCATGAGGCGGGAACTCGTAACAGGTGCCCGAGACCAGAGGAAAAAAAAAATCCCCCGGGACATGAGGCGGGAACACCCGACAGTTGCCCGAGAGCACGAAAAACTACCTTCCCCCGGGTCATGAGGCGGGAACTCGTAACAGGTGCCCGAGACCAGAGGAAAAAAAAAATCCCCCGGGACATGAGGCGGGAACACCCGACAGTTGCCCGAGAGCACGAAAAACTACCTCCCCCGGGTCATGAGGCGGGAACTCGTAACAGGTGCCCGAGACCAGAGGAAAAAAAAAATCCCCCGGGACATGAGGCGGTAACACCCGACAGTTGCCCGAGAGCACGAAAAACTACCTCCCCCGGGTCATGAGGCGGGAACTCGTAACAGGTGCCCGAGACCAGAGGAAAAAAAAAATCCCCCGGGACATGAGGCGGGAACACCCGACAGTTGCCCGAGAGCACGAAAAACTACCTCCCCCGGGTCATGAGGCGGGAACTCGTAACAGGTGCCCGAGACCAGAGGAAAAAAAAAATCCCCCGGGACATGAGGCGGGAACACCCGACAGTTGCCCGAGAGCACGAAAAACTACCTCCCCCGGGTCATGAGGCGGGAACTCGTAACAGGTGCCCGAGACCAGAGGAAAAAAAAAATCCCCCGGGACATGAGGCGGGAACACCCGACAGTTGCCCGAGAGCACGAAAAACTACCTCCCCCGGGTCATGAGGCGGGAACTCGTAACAGGTGCCCGAGACCAGAGGAAAAAAAAAATCCCCCGGGACATGAGGCGGGAACACCCGACAGTTGCCCGAGAGCACGAAAAACTACCTCCCCCGGGTCATGAGGCGGGAACTCGTAACAGGTGCCCGAGACCAGAGGAAAAAAAAAATCCCCCGGGACATGAGGCGGGAACACCCGACAGTTGCCCGAGAGCACGAAAAACTACCTCCCCCGGGTCATGAGGCGGGAACTCGTAACAGGTGCCCGAGACCAGAGGGAAAAAAAAATCCCCCGGGACATGAGGCGGGAACACCCGACAGTTGCCCGAGAGCACGAAAAACTACCTCCCCCGGGTCATGAGGCGGGAACTCGTAACAGGTGCCCGAGACCAGAGGAAAAAAAAAATCCCCCGGGACATGAGGCGGGAACACCCGACAGTTGCCCGAGAGCACGAAAAACTACCTCCCCCGGGTCATGAGGCGGGAACTCGTAACAGGTGCCCGAGACCAGAGGAAAAAAAAAATCCCCCGGGACATGAGGCGGGAACACCCGACAGTTGCCCGAGAGCACGAAAAACTACCTCCCCCGGGTCATGAGGCGGGAACTCGTAACAGGTGCCCGAGACCAGAGGAAAAAAAAAATCCCCCGGGACATGAGGCGGGAACACCCGACAGTTGCCCGAGAGCACGAAAAACTACCTCCCCCGGGTCATGAGGCGGGAACTCGTAACATGTGCCCGAGACCAGAGGAAAAAAAAAATCCCCCGGGACATGAGGCGGGAACACCCGACAGTTGCCCGAGAGCACGAAAAACTACCTCCCCCGGGTCATGAGGCGGGAACTCGTAACAGGAACACATTCTTAAGGATTTGCTTCGCAAAGCTGCACTGGAAGAGTTTCGAGTGCAGAATCGCAAAGCTGCACTGGACGAATTCAAATCCAACCGTCTCTGATCTCCTATGGAGAAAGTCTCTTAGGGCCACGAGTGTGCCCGAGACCAGAGGAAAAAAAAAATCCCCCGGGACATGAGGCGGGAACACCCGACAGTTGCCCGAGAGCACGAAAAACTACCTCCCCCGGGTCATGAGGCGGGAACTCGTAACAGGTGCCCGAGACCAGAGGAAAAAAAAAATCCCCCGGGACATGAGGCGGGAACACCCGACAGTTGCCCGAGAGCACGAAAAACTACCTCCCCCGGGTCATGAGGCGGGAACTCGTAACAGGTGCCCGAGACCAGAGGAAAAAAAAAATCCCCCGGGACATGAGGCGGGAACACCCGACAGTTGCCCGAGAGCACGAAAAACTACCTCCCCCGGGTCATGAGGCGGGAACTCGTAACAGGTGCCCGAGACCAGAGGAAAAAAAAAATCCCCCGGGACATGAGGCGGGAACACCCGACAGTTGCCCGAGAGCACGAAAAACTACCTCCCCCGGGTCATGAGGCGGGAACGCGTAACAGGTGCCCGAGACCAGAGGAAAAAAAAAATCCCCCGGGACATGAGGCGGGAACACCCGACAGTTGCCCGAGAGCACGAAAAACTACCTCCCCCGGGTCATGAGGCGGGAACTCGTAACAGGTGCCCGAGACCAGAGGAAAAAAAAAATCCCCCGGGACATGAGGCGGGAACACCCGACAGTTGCCCGAGAGCACGAAAAACTACCTTCCCCGGGTCATGAGGCGGGAACTCGTAACAGGTGCCCGAGACCAGAGGAAAAAAAAAATCCCCCGGGACATGAGGCGGGAACACCCGACAGTTGCCCGAGAGCACGAAAAACTACCTCCCCCGGGTCATGAGGCGGGAACTCGTAACAGGTGCCCGAGACCAGAGGAAAAAAAAAATCCCCCGGGACATGAGGCGGGAACACCCGACAGTTGCCCGAGAGCACGAAAAACTACCTCCCCCGGGTCATGAGGCGGGAACTCGTAACAGGAACACATTCTTAAGGATTTGCTTCGCAAAGCTGCACTGGAAGAGTTTCGAGTGCAGAATCGCAAAGCTGCACTGGACGAATTCAAATCCAACCGTCTCTGATCTCCTATGGAGAAAGTCTCTTAGGGCCACGAGTGTGCCCGAGACCAGAGGAAAAAAAAAATCCCCCGGGACATGAGGCGGGAACACCCGACAGTTGCCCGAGAGCACGAAAAACTACCTCCCCCGGGTCATGAGGCGGGAACTCGTAACAGGTGCCCGAGACCAGAGGAAAAAAAAAATCCCCCGGGACATGAGGCGGGAACACCCGACAGTTGCCCGAGAGCACGAAAAACTACCTCCCCCGGGTCATGAGGCGGGAACTCGTAACAGGTGCCCGAGACCAGAGGAAAAAAAAAATCCCCCGGGACATGAGGCGGGAACACCCGACAGTTGCCCGAGAGCACGAAAAACTACCTCCCCCGGGTCATGAGGCGGGAACTCGTAACAGGTGCCCGAGACCAGAGGAAAAAAAAAATCCCCCGGGACATGAGGCGGGAACACCCGACAGTTGCCCGAGAGCACGAAAAACTACCTCCCCCGGGTCATGAGGCGGGAACTCGTAACAGGTGCCCGAGACCAGAGGAAAAAAAAAATCCCCCGGGACATGAGGCGGGAACACCCGACAGTTGCCCGAGAGCACGAAAAACTACCTCCCCCGGGTCATGAGGCGGGAACTCGTAACAGGTGCCCGAGACCAGAGGAAAAAAAAAATCCCCCGGGACATGAGGCTGGAACACCCGACAGTTGCCCGAGAGCACGAAAAACTACCTCCCCTGGGTCATGAGGCGGGAACTCGTAACAGGTGCCCGAGACCAGAGGAAAAAAAAAATCCCCCGGGACATGAGGCGGGAACACCCGACAGTTGCCCGAGAGCACGAAAAACTACCTCCCCCGGGTCATGAGGCGGGAACTCGTAACAGGTGCCCGAGACCAGAGGAAAAAAAAAATCCCCCGGGACATGAGGCGGGAACACCCGACAGTTGCCCGAGAGCACGAAAAACTACCTCCCCCGGGTCATGAGGCGGGAACTCGTAACAGGTGCCCGAGACCAGAGGAAAAAAAAAATCCCCCGGGACATGAGGCGGGAACACCCGACAGTTGCCCGAGAGCACGAAAAACTACCTCCCCCGGGTCATGAGGCGGGAACTCGTAACAGGTGCCCGAGACCAGAGGAAAAAAAAAATCCCCCGGGACATGAGGCGGGAACACCCGACAGTTGCCCGAGAGCACGAAAAACTACCTCCCCCGGGTCATGAGGCGGGAACTCGTAACAGGTGCCCGAGACCAGAGGAAAAAAAAAATCCCCCGGGACATGAGGCGGGAACACCCGACAGTTGCCCGAGAGCACGAAAAACTACCTCCCCCGGGTCATGAGGCGGGAACTCGTAACAGGAACACATTCTTAAGGATTTGCTTCGCAAAGCTGCACTGGAAGAGATTCGAGTGCAGAATCGCAAAGCTGCACTGGACGAATTCAAATCCAACCGTCTCTGATCTCCTATGGAGAAAGTCTCTTAGGGCCACGAGTGTGCCCGAGACCAGAGGAAAAAAAAAATCCCCCGGGACATGAGGCGGGAACACCCGACAGTTGCCCGAG
Source organism: Ryuthela nishihirai (assembly GCA_038380435.1). Classification (NCBI taxonomy): domain Eukaryota; kingdom Metazoa; phylum Arthropoda; class Arachnida; order Araneae; family Heptathelidae; genus Ryuthela; species Ryuthela nishihirai. The sequence continues at coordinate 64,127 of JAWZYU010000554.1, forward strand.
AGCACGAAAAACTACCTCCCCCGGGTCATGAGGCGGGAACTCGTAACAGGTGCCCGAGACCAGATGAAAAAAAAAATCCCCCGGGACATGAGGCGGGAACACCCGACAGTTGCCCGAGAGCACGAAAAACTACCTCCCCCGGGTCATGAGGCGGGAACTCGTAACAGGTGCCCGAGACCAGAGGAAAAAAAAAATCCCCCGGGACATGAGGCGGGAACACCCGACAGTTGCCCGAGAGCACGAAAAACTACCTCCCCCGGGTCATGAGGCGGGAACTCGTAACAGGTGCCCGAGACCAGAGGAAAAAAAAAATCCCCCGGGACATGAGGCGGGAACACCCGACAGTTGCCCGAGAGCACGAAAAACTACCTCCCCCGGGTCATGAGGCGGGAACTCGTAACAGGAACACATTCTTAAGGATTTGCTTCGCAAAGCTGCACTGGAAGAGTTTCGAGTGCAGAATCGCAAAGCTGCACTGGACGAATTCAAATCCAACCGTCTCTGATCTCCTATGGAGAAAGTCTCTTAGGGCCACGAGTGTGCCCGAGACCAGAGGAAAAAAAAAATCCCCCGGGACATGAGGCGGGAACACCCGACAGTTGCCCGAGAGCACGAAAAACTACCTCCCCCGGGTCATGAGGCGGGAACTCGTAACAGGTGCCCGAGACCAGAGGAAAAAAAAAATCCCCCGGGACATGAGGCGGGAACACCCGACAGTTGCCCGAGAGCACGAAAAACTACCTCCCCCGGGTCATGAGGCGGGAACTCGTAACAGGTGCCCGAGACCAGAGGAAAAAAAAAATCCCCCGGGACATGAGGCGGGAACACCCGACAGTTGCCCGAGAGCACGAAAAACTACCTCCCCCGGGTCATGATAAGGAACTCGTAACAGGTGCCCGAGACCAGAGGAAAAAAAAAATCCCCCGGGACATGAGGCGGGAACACCCGACAGTTGCCCGAGAGCACGAAAAACTACCTCCCCCGGGTCATGAGGCGGGAACTCGTAACAGGTGCCCGAGACCAGAGGAAAAAAAAAATCCCCCGGGACATGAGGCGGGAACACCCGACAGTTGCCCGAGAGCACGAAAAACTACCTCCCCCGGGTCATGAGGCGGGAACTCGTAACAGGTGCCCGAGACCAGAGGAAAAAAAAAATCCCCCGGGACATGAGGCGGGAACACCCGACAGTTGCCCGAGAGCACGAAAAACTACCTCCCCCGGGTCATGAGGCGGGAACTCGTAACAGGTGCCCGAGACCAGAGGAAAAAAAAAATCCCCCGGGACATGAGGCGGGAACACCCGACAGTTGCCCGAGAGCACGAAAAACTACCTCCCCCGGGTCATGAGGCGGGAACTCGTAACAGGTGCACGAGACCAGAGGAAAAAAAAAATCCCCCGGGACATGAGGCGGGAACACCCGACAGTTGCCCGAGAGCACGAAAAACTACCTCCCCCGGGTCATGAGGCGGGAACTCGTAACAGGTGCCCGAGACCAGAGGAAAAAAAAAATCCCCCGGGACATGAGGCGGGAACACCCGACAGTTGCCCGAGAGCACGAAAAACTACCTCCCCCGGGTCATGAGGCAGGAACTCGTAACAGGTGCCCGAGACCAGAGGAAAAAAAAAATCCCCCGGGACATGAGGCGGGAACACCCGACAGTTGCCCGAGAGCACGAAAAACTACCTCCCCCGGGTCATGAGGCGGGAACTCGTAACAGGTGCCCGAGACCAGAGGAAAAAAAAAATCCCCCGGGACATGAGGCGGGAACACCCGACAGTTGCCCGAGAGCACGAAAAACTACCTCCCCCGGGTCATGAGGCGGGAACTCGTAACAGGTGCCCGAGACCAGAGGAAAAAAAAAATCCCCCGGGACATGAGGCGGGAACACCCGACAGTTGCCCGAGAGCACGAAAAACTACCTCCCCCGGGTCATGAGGCGGGAACTCGTAACAGGTGCCCGAGACCAGAGGAAAAAAAAAATCCCCCGGGACATGAGGCGGGAACACCCGACAGTTGCCCGAGAGCACGAAAAACTACCTCCCCCGGGTCATGAGGCGGGAACTCGTAACAGGTGCCCGAGACCAGAGGAAAAAAAAAATCCCCCGGGACATGAGGCGGGAACACCCGACAGTTGCCCGAGAGCACGAAAAACTACCTCCCCCGGGTCATGAGGCGGGAACTCGTAACAGGTGCCCGAGACCACAGGAGGAAAAAACTCCCCCGGGACATGAGGCGGGAACACCCGACAGTTGCCCGAGAGCACGAAAAACTACCTCCCCCGGGTCACTTGGCGGGAACTCCCGACGGGGGCCCGAGACCACAGGAGGAAAAAACTCCCCGGGACATGAGGCTGGGAACACCCGACAGGTGCCCGAGAGCACAAAAAACTACCTCCCCCGGGTCACTTGGCGGGAACTCCCGACGGGTGCCCGAGACCACAGGAGGAAAAAACTCCCCCGGGACATGAGGCGGGAACACCCGACAGTTGCCCGAGAGCACAAAAAACTACCTCCCCCGGGTCACTTGGCGGGAACTCCCGACGGGGGCCCGAGACCACAGGAGGAAAAATCTCCCCCGGGACATGAGGCGGGAACACCCGACAGGTGCCCGAGAGCACGAAAAACTACCTCCCCCGGGTCACTTGGCGGGAACTCCCGACGGGTGCCCGAGACCACAGGAGGAAAAAACTCCCCCGGGACATGAGGCGGGAACACCCGACAGTTGCCCGAGAGCACGAAAAACTACCTCCCCCGGGTCACTTGGCGGGAACTCCCGACGGGTGCCCGAGACCACAGGAGGAAAAATCTCCCCCGGGACATGAGGCGGGAACACCCGACAGTTGCCCGAGAGCACGAAAAACTACCTCCCCCGGGTCACTTGGCGGGAACTCCCGACGGGGGCCCGAGACCACAGGAGGAAAAAACTCCCCCGGGACATGAGGCGGGAACACCCGACAGGTGCCCGAGAGCACAAAAAACTACCTCCCCCGGGTCACTTGGCGGGAACTCCCGACGGGGGCCCGAGACCACAGGAGGAAAAAACTCCCCCGGAACATGAGGCGGGAACACCCGACAGTTGCCCGAGAGCACAAAAAACTACCTCCCCCGGGTCACTTGGCGGGAACTCCCGACGGGGGCCCGACACCACAGGAGGAAAAATCTCCCCCGGGACATGAGGCGGGAACACCCGACAGGTGCCCGAGAGCACGAAAAACTACCTCCCCCGGGTCACTTGGCGGGAACTCCCGACGGGTGCCCGAGACCACAGGAGGAAAAAACTCCCTCGGGACATGAGGCGGGAACACCCGACAGTTGCCCGAGAGCACAAAAAACTACCTCCCCCGGGTCACTTGGCGGGAACTCCCGACGGGGGCCCGAGACCACAGGAGGAAAAAACTCCCCCGGGACATGAGGCGGGAACACCCGACAGGTGCCCGAGAGCACAAAAAACTACCTCCCCCGGGTCACTTGGCGGGAACTCCAGACGGGTGCCCGAGACCAGAGGAAAAAAAAAATCCCCCGGGACATGAGGCGGGAACACCCGACAGTTGCCCGAGAGCACGAAAAACTACCTCCCCCGGGTCATGAGGCGGGAACTCGTAACAGGTGCCCGAGACCAGAGGAAAAAAAAAATCCCCCGGGACATGAGGCGGGAACACCCGACAGTTGCCCGAGAGCACGAAAAACTACCTCCCCCGGGTCATGAGGCGGGAACTCGTAACAGGTGCCCGAGACCACAGGAGGAAAAAACTCCCCCGGGACATGAGGCGGGAACACCCGACAGTTGCCCGAGAGCACGAAAAACTACCTCCCCCGGGTCACTTGGCGGGAACTCCCGACGGGGGCCCGAGACCACAGGAGGAAAAAACTCCCCCGGGACATGAGGCGGGAACACCCGACAGGTGCCCGAGAGCACAAAAAACTACCTCCCCCGGGTCACTTGGCGGGAACTCCCGACGGGTGCCCGAGACCACAGGAGGAAAAAACTCCCCCGGGACATGAGACGGGAACACCCGACAGTTGCCCGAGAGCACAAAAAACTACCTCCCCCGGGTCACTTGGCGGGAACTCCCGACGGGGGCCCGAGACCACAGGAGGAAAAATCTCCCCCGGGACATGAGGCGGGAACACCCGACAGGTGCCCGAGAGCACGAAAAACTACCTCCCCCGGGTCACTTGGCGGGAACTCCCGACGGGTGCCCGAGACCACAGGAGGAAAAAACTCCCCCGGGACATGAGGCGGGAACACCCGACAGTTGCCCGAGAGCACGAAAAACTACCTCCCCCGGGTCACTTGGCGGGAACTCCCGACGGGTGCCCGAGACCACAGGAGGAAAAATCTCCCCGGGACATGAGGCGGGAACACCCGACAGTTGCCCGAGAGCACGAAAAACTACCTCCCCCGGGTCACTTGGCGGGAACTCCCGACGGGGGCCCGAGACCACAGGAGGAAAAAACTCCCCCGGGACATGAGGCGGGAACACCCGACAGGTGCCCGAGAGCACAAAAAACTACCTCCCCCGGGTCACTTGGCGGGAACTCCCGACGGGGGCCCGAGACCACAGGAGGAAAAAACTCCCCCGGAACATGAGGCGGGAACACCCGACAGTTGCCCGAGAGCACAAAAAACTACCTCCCCCGGGTCACTTGGCGGGAACTCCCGACGGGGGCCCGAGACCACAGGAGGAAAAATCTCCCCCGGGACATGAGGCGGGAACACCCGACAGGTGCCCGAGAGCACGAAAAACTACCTCCCCCGGGTCACTTGGCGGGAACTCCCGACGGGTGCCCGAGACCACAGGAGGAAAAAACTCCCCCGGGACATGAGGCGGGAACACCCGACAGTTGCCCGAGAGCACGAAAAACTACCTCCCCCGGGTCACTTGGCGGGAACTCCCGACGGGGGCCCGAGACCACAGGAGGAAAAAACTCCCCCGGGACATGAGGCGGGAACACCCGACAGTTGCCCGAGAGCACGAAAAACTACCTCCCCCGGGTCATGAGGCGGGAACTCGTAACAGGTGCCCGAGACCAGAGGAAAAAAAAAATCCCCCGGGACATGAGGCGGGAACACCCGACAGTTGCCCGAGAGCACGAAAAACTACCTCCCCCGGGTCATGAGGCGGGAACTCGTAACAGGTGCCCGAGACCAGAGGAAAAAAAAAATCCCCCGGGACATGAGGCGGGAACACCCGACAGTTGCCCGAGAGCACGAAAAACTACCTCCCCCGGGTCATGAGGCGGGAACTCGTAACAGGTGCCCGAGACCAGAGGAAAAAAAAAATCCCCCGGGACATGAGGCGGGAACACCCGACAGTTGCCCGAGAGCACGAAAAACTACCTCCCCCGGGTCATGAGGCGGGAACTCGTAACAGGTGCCCGAGACCAGAGGAAAAAAAAAATCCCCCCGGAACATGAGGCGGGAACACCCGACAGTTGCCCGAGAGCACGAAAAACTACCTCCCCCGGGTCATGAGGCGGGAACTCGTAACAGGTGCCCGAGACCAGAGGAAAAAAAAAATCCCCCGGGACATGAGGCGGGAACACCCGACAGTTGCCCGAGAGCACGAAAAACTACCTCCCCCGGGTCATGAGGCGGGAACTCGTAACAGGTGCCCGAGACCAGAGGAAAAAAAAAATCCCCCGGGACATGAGGCGGGAACACCCAACAGTTGCCCGAGAGCACGAAAAACTACCTCCCCCGGGTCATGAGGCGGGAACTCGTAACAGGTGCCCGAGACCACAGGAGGAAAAAACTCCCCCGGGACATGAGGCGGGAACACCCGACAGTTGCCCGAGAGCACGAAAAACTACCTCCCCCGGGTCACTTGGCGGGAACTCCCGACGGGGGCCCGAGACCACAGGAGGAAAAAACTCCCCCGGAACATGAGGCGGGAACACCCGACAGTTGCCCGAGAGCACAAAAAACTACCTCCCCCGGGTCACTTGGCGGGAACTCCCGACGGGGGCCCGAGACCACAGGAGGAAAAATCTCCCCCGGGACATGAGGCGGGAACACCCGACAGGTGCCCGAGAGCACGAAAAACTACCTCCCCCGGGTCACTTGGCGGGAACTCCCGACGGGTGCCCGAGACCACAGGAGGAAAAAACTCCCCCGGGACATGAGGCGGGAACACCCGACAGTTGCCCGAGAGCACGAAAAACTACCTCCCCCGGGTCACTTGGCGGGAACTCCCGACGGGGGCCCGAGACCACAGGAGGAAAAAACTCCCCCGGGACATGAGGCGGGAACACCCGACAGTTGCCCGAGAGCACGAAAAACTACCTCCCCCGGGTCATGAGGCGGGAACTCGTAACAGGTGCCCGAGACCAGAGGAAAAAAAAAATCCCCCGGGACATGAGGCGGGAACACCCGACAGTTGCCCGAGAGCACGAAAAACTACCTCCCCCGGGTCATGAGGCGGGAACTCGTAACAGGTGCCCGAGACCAGAGGAAAAAAAAAATCCCCCGGGACATGAGGCGGGAACACCCGACAGTTGCCCGAGAGCACGAAAAACTACCTCCCCCGGGTCATGAGGCGGGAACTCGTAACAGGTGCCCGAGACCAGAGGAAAAAAAAAATCCCCCGGGACATGAGGCGGGAACACCCGACAGTTGCCCGAGAGCACGAAAAACTACCTCCCCCGGGTCATGAGGCGGGAACTCGTAACAGGTGCCCGAGACCAGAGGAAAAAAAAAATCCCCCGGGACATGAGGCGGGAACACCCGACAGTTGCCCGAGAGCACGAAAAACTACCTCCCCCGGGTCATGAGGCGGGAACTCGTAACAGGTGCCCGAGACCAGAGGAAAAAAAAAATCCCCCGGGACATGAGGCGGGAACACCCGACAGTTGCCCGAGAGCACGAAAAACTACCTCCCCCGGGTCATGAGGCGGGAACTCGTAACAGGTGCCCGAGACCAGAGGAAAAAAAAAATCCCCCGGGACATGAGGCGGGAACACCCAACAGTTGCCCGAGAGCACGAAAAACTACCTCCCCCGGGTCATGAGGCGGGAACTCGTAACAGGTGCCCGAGACCACAGGAGGAAAAAACTCCCCCGGGACATGAGGCGGGAACACCCGACAGTTGCCCGAGAGCACGAAAAACTACCTCCCCCGGGTCACTTGGCGGGAACTCCCGACGGGGGCCCGAGACCACAGGAGGAAAAAACTCCCCCGGGACATGAGGCGGGAACACCCGACAGGTGCCCGAGAGCACAAAAAACTACCTCCCCCGGGTCACTTGGCGGGAACTCCCGACGGGTGCCCGAGACCACAGGAGGAAAAAACTCCCCCGGGACATGAGGCGGGAACACCCGACAGTTGCCCGAGAGCACAAAAAACTACCTCCCCCGGGTCACTTGGCGGGAACTCCCGACGGGGGCCCGAGACCACAGGAGGAAAAATCTCCCCCGGGACATGAAGCGGGAACACCCGACAGGTGCCCGAGAGCACGAAAAACTACCTCCCCCGGGTCACTTGGCGGGAACTCCCGACGGGTGCCCGAGACCACAGGAGGAAAAAACTCCCCCGGGACATGAGGCGGGAACACCCGACAGTTGCCCGAGAGCACGAAAAACTACCTCCCCCGGGTCACTTGGCGGGAACTCCCGACGGGTGCCCGAGACCACAGGAGGAAAAATCTCCCCCGGGACATGAGGCGGGAACACCCGACAGTTGCCCGAGAGCACGAAAAACTACCTCCCCCGGGTCACTTGGCGGGAACTCCCGACGGGGGCCCGAGACCACAGGAGGAAAAAACTCCCCCGGGACATGAGGCGGGAACACCCGACAGGTGCCCGAGAGCACAAAAAACTACCTCCCCCGGGTCACTTGGCGGGAACTCCCGACGGGGGCCCGAGACCACAGAGGAAAAAAACTCCCCCGGAACATGAGGCGGGAACACCCGACAGTTGCCCGAGAGCACAAAAAACTACCTCCCCCGGGTCACTTGGCGGGAACTCCCGACGGGGGCCCGAGACCACAGAAGGAAAAATCTCCCCCGGGACATGAGGCGGGAACACCCGACAGGTGCCCGAGAGCACGAAAAACTACCTCCCCCGGGTCACTTGGCGGGAACTCCCGACGGGTGCCCGAGACCACAGGAGGAAAAAACTCCCCCGGGACATGAGGCGGGAACACCCGACAGTTGCCCGAGAGCACAAAAAACTACCTCCCCCGGGTCACTTGGCGGGAACTCCCGACGGGGGCCCGAGACCACAGGAGGAAAAAACTCCCCCGGGACATGAGGCGGGAACACCCGACAGGTGCCCGAGAGCACAAAAAACTACCTCCCCCGGGTCACTTGGCGGGAACTCCAGACGGGTGCCCGAGACCAGAGGAAAAAAAAAATCCCCCGGGACATGAGGCGGGAACACCCGACAGTTGCCCGAGAGCACGAAAAACTACCTCCCCCGGGTCATGAGGCGGGAACTCGTAACAGGTGCCCGAGACCAGAGGAAAAAAAAAATCCCCCGGGACATGAGGCGGGAACACCCGACAGTTGCCCGAGAGCACGAAAAACTACCTCCCCCGGGTCATGAGGCGGGAACTCGTAACAGGTGCCCGAGACCAGAGGAAAAAAAAAATCCCCCGGGACATGAGGCGGGAACACCCGACAGTTGCCCGAGAGCACGAAAAACTACCTCCCCCGGGTCATGAGGCGGGAACTCGTAACAGGTGCCCGAGACCAGAGGAAAAAAAAAATCCCCCGGGACATGAGGCGGGAACACCCGACAGTTGCCCGAGAGCACGAAAAACTACCTCCCCCGGGTCATGAGGCGGGAACTCGTAACAGGTGCCCGAGACCAGAGGAAAAAAAAAATCCCCCGGGACATGAGGCGGGAACACCCGACAGTTGCCCGAGAGCACGAAAAACTACCTCCCCCGGGTCATGAGGCGGGAACTCGTAACAGGTGCCCGAGACCACAGGAGGAAAAAACTCCCCCGGGACATGAGGCGGGAACACCCGACAGTTGCCCGAGAGCACGAAAAACTACCTCCCCCGGGTCACTTGGCGGGAACTCCCGACGGGGGCCCGAGACCACAGGAGGAAAAAACTCCCCCGGGACATGAGGCGGGAACACCCGACAGGTGCCCGAGAGCACAAAAAACTACCTCCCCCGGGTCACTTGGCGGGAACTCCCGACGGGTGCCCGAGACCACAGGAGGAAAAAACTCCCCCGGGACATGAGACGGGAACACCCGACAGTTGCCCGAGAGCACAAAAAACTACCTCCCCCGGGTCACTTGGCGGGAACTCCCGACGGGGGCCCGAGACCACAGGAGGAAAAATCTCCCCCGGGACATGAGGCGGGAACACCCGACAGGTGCCCGAGAGCACGAAAAACTACCTCCCCCGGGTCACTTGGCGGGAACTCCCGACGGGTGCCCGAGACCACAGGAGGAAAAAACTCCCCCGGGACATGAGGCGGGAACACCCGACAGTTGCCCGAGAGCACGAAAAACTACCTCCCCCGGGTCACTTGGCGGGAACTCCCGACGGGTGCCCGAGACCACAGGAGGAAAAATCTCCCCCGGGACATGAGGCGGGAACACCCGACAGTTGCCCGAGAGCACGAAAAACTACCTCCCCCGGGTCACTTGGCGGGAACTCCCGACGGGGGCCCGAGACCACAGGAGGAAAAAACTCCCCCGGGACATGAGGCGGGAACACCCGACAGGTGCCCGAGAGCACAAAAAACTACCTCCCCCGGGTCACTTGGCGGGAACTCCCGACGGGGGCCCGAGACCACAGGAGGAAAAAACTCCCCCGGAACATGAGGCGGGAACACCCGACAGTTGCCCGAGAGCACAAAAAACTACCTCCCCCGGGTCACTTGGCGGGAACTCCCGACGGGGGCCCGAGACCACAGGAGGAAAAATCTCCCCCGGGACATGAGGCGGGAACACCCGACAGGTGCCCGAGAGCACGAAAAACTACCTCCCCCGGGTCACTTGGCGGGAACTCCCGACGGGTGCCCGAGACCACAGGAGGAAAAAACTCCCCCGGGACATGAGGCGGGAACACCCGACAGTTGCCCGAGAGCACGAAAAACTACCTCCCCCGGGTCACTTGGCGGGAACTCCCGACGGGGGCCCGAGACCACAGGAGGAAAAAACTCCCCCGGGACATGAGGCGGGAACACCCGACAGTTGCCCGAGAGCACGAAAAACTACCTCCCCCGGGTCATGAGGCGGGAACTCGTAACAGGTGCCCGAGACCAGAGGAAAAAAAAAATCCCCCGGGACATGAGGCGGGAACACCCGACAGTTGCCCGAGAGCACGAAAAACTACCTCCCCCGGGTCATGAGGCGGGAACTCGTAACAGGTGCCCGAGACCAGAGGAAAAAAAAAATCCCCCGGGACATGAGGCGGGAACACCCGACAGTTGCCCGAGAGCACGAAAAACTACCTCCCCCGGGTCATGAGGCGGGAACTCGTAACAGGTGCCCGAGACCAGAGGAAAAAAAAAATCCCCCGGGACATGAGGCGGGAACACCCGACAGTTGCCCGAGAGCACGAAAAACTACCTCCCCCGGGTCATGAGGCGGGAACTCGTAACAGGTGCCCGAGACCAGAGGAAAAAAAAAATCCCCCGGGACATGAGGCGGGAACACCCGACAGTTGCCCGAGAGCACGAAAAACTACCTCCCCCGGGTCATGAGGCGGGAACTCGTAACAGGTGCCCGAGACCAGAGGAAAAAAAAAATCCCCCGGGACATGAGGCGGGAACTCGTAACAGGTGCCCGAGACCAGAGGAAAAAAAAAATCCCCCGGGACATGAGGCGGGAACACCCGACAGTTGCCCGAGAGCACGAAAAACTACCTCCCCCGGGTCATGAGGCGGGAACTCGTAACAGGTGCCCGAGACCAGAGGAAAAAAAAAATCCCCCGGGACATGAGGCGGGAACACCCGACAGTTGCCCGAGAGCACGAAAAACTACCTCCCCCGGGTCATGAGGCGGGAACTCGTAACAGGTGCCCGAGACCAGAGGAAAAAAAAAACTCCCCCGGGACATGAGGCGGGAACACCCGACAGTTGCCCGAGAGCACGAAAAACTACCTCCCCCGGGTCATGAGGCGGGAACTCGTAACAGGTGCCCGAGACCACAGGAGGAAAAAACTCCCCCGGGACATGAGGCGGGAACACCCGACAGTTGCCCGAGAGCACGAAAAACTACCTCCCCCGGGTCACTTGGCGGGAACTCCCGACGGGGGCCCGAGACCACAGGAGGAAAAAACTCCCCCGGGACATGAGGCGGGAACACCCGACAGGTGCCCGAGAGCACCAAAAACTACCTCCCCCGGGTCACTTGGCGGGAACTCCCGACGGGTGCCCGAGACCACAGGAGGAAAAAACTCCCCCGGGACATGAGGCGGGAACACCCGACAGTTGCCCGAGAGCACAAAAAACTACCTCCCCCGGGTCACTTGGCGGGAACTCCCGACGGGGGCCCGAGACCACAGGAGGAAAAATCTCCCCCGGGACATGAGGCGGGAACACCCGACAGGTGCCCGAGAGCACGAAAAACTACCTCCCCCGGGTCATGAGGCGGGAACTCGTAACAGGTGCCCGAGACCAGAGGAAAAAAAAAATCCCCCGGGACATGAGGCGGGAACACCCGAGAGTTGCCCGAGAGCACGAAAAACTACCTCCCCCGGGTCATGAGGCGGGAACTCGTAACAGGTGCCCGAGACCAGAGGAAAAAAAAAATCCCCCGGGACATGAGGCGGGAACACCCGACAGTTGCCCGAGAGCACGAAAAACTACCTCTTCCGGGTCACTTGGCGGGAACTCCCGACGGGTGCCCGAGACCACAGGAGGAAAAATCTCCCCCGGGACATGAGGCGGGAACACCCGACAGTTGCCCGAGAGCACGAAAAACTACCTCCCCCGGGTCACTTGGCGGGAACTCCCGACGGGGGCCCGAGACCACAGGAGGAAAAAACTCCCCCGGGACATGAGGCGGGAACACCCGACAGGTGCCCGAGAGCACAAAAAACTACCTCCCCCGGGTCACTTGGCGGGAACTCCCGACGGGGGCCCGAGACCACAGGAGGAAAAAACTCCCCCGGAACATGAGGCGGGAACACCCGACAGTTGCCCGAGAGCACAAAAAACTACCTCCCCCGGGTCACTTGGCGGGAACTCCCGACGGGGGCCCGAGACCACAGGAGGAAAAATCTCCCCCGGGACATGAGGCGGGAACACCCGACAGGTGCCCGAGAGCACGAAAAACTACCTCCCCCGGGTCACTTGGCGGGAACTCCCGACGGGTGCCCGAGACCACAGGAGGAAAAAACTCCCCCGGGACATGAGGCGGGAACACCCGACAGTTGCCCGAGAGCACAAAAAACTACCTCCCCCGGGTCACTTGGCGGGAACTCCCGACGGGGGCCCGAGACCACAGGAGGAAAAAACTCCCCCGGGACATGAGGCGGGGGATTTTTTTTTATCTCTGGTCTCGGGCACCTGTTACGAGTTCCCGCCTCATGACCCGGGGGAGGTAGTTTTTCGTGCTCTCGGGCAACTGTCGGGTGTTCCCGCCTCATGTCCCGGGGGATTTTTTTTTTCCTCTGGTCTCGGGCACCTGTTACGAGTTCCCGCCTCATGACCCGGGGGAGGTAGTTTTTCGTGCTCTCGGGCAACTGTCGGGTGTTCCCGCCTCATGTCCCGGGGGATTTTTTTTTTCCTCTGGTCTCGGGCACCTGTTACGAGTTCCCGCCTCATGACCCGGGGGAGGTAGTTTTTCGTGCTCTCGAGCAACTGTCGGGTGTTCCCGCCTCATGTCCCGGGGGATTTTTTTTTTCCTCTGGTCTCGGGCACCTGTTACGAGTTCCCGCCTCATGACCCGGGGGAGGTAGTTTTTCGTGCTCTCGGGCAACTGTCGGGTGTTCCCGCCTCATGTCCCGGGGGATTTTTTTTTTCCTCTGGTCTCGGGCACCCGTCGGGAGTTCCCGCCAAGTGACCCGGGGGAGGTAGTTTTTTGTGCTCTCGGGCACCTGTCGGGTGTTCCCGCCTCATGTCCCGGGGGAGTTTTTTCCTCCTGTGGTCTCGGGCCCCCGTCGGGAGTTCCCGCCAAGTGACCCGGGGGAGGTAGTTTTTTGTGCTCTCGGGCAACTGTCGGGTGTTCCCGCCTCATGTCCCGGGGGAGTTTTTTCCTCCTGTGGTCTCGGGCACCCGTCGGGAGTTCCCGCCAAGTGACCCGGGGGAGGTAGTTTTTCGTGCTCTCGGGCACCTGTCGGGTGTTCCCGCCTCATGTCCCGGGGGAGATTTTTCCTCCTGTGGTCTCGGGCCCCCGTCGGGAGTTCCCGCCAAGTGACCCGGGGGAGGTAGTTTTTTGTGCTCTCGGGCAACTGTCGGGTGTTCCCGCCTCATGTCCCGGGGGAGTTTTTTCCTCCTGTGGTCTCGGGCCCCCGTCGGGAGTTCCCGCCAAGTGACCCGGGGGAGGTAGTTTTTCGTGCTCTCGGGCAACTGTCGGGTGTTCCCGCCTCATGTCCCGGGGGAGTTTTTTCCTCCTGTGGTCTCGGGCCCCCGTCGGGAGTTCCCGCCAAGTGACCCGGGGGAGGTAGTTTTTCGTGCTCTCGGGCAACTGTCGGGTGTTCCCGCCTCATGTCCCGGGGGAGTTTTTTCCTCCTGTGGTCTCGGGCACCCGTCGGGAGTTCCCGCCAAGTGACCCGGGGGAGGTAGTTTTTCGTGCTCTCGGGCACCTGTCGGGTGTTCCCGCCTCATGTCCCGGGGGAGATTTTTCCTCCTGTGGTCTCGGGCCCCCGTCGGGAGTTCCCGCCAAGTGACCCGGGGGAGGTAGTTTTTTGTGCTCTCGGGCAACTGTCGGGTGTTCCCGCCTCATGTTCCGGGGGAGTTTTTTCCTCCTGTGGTCTCGGGCCCCCGTCGGGAGTTCCCGCCAAGTGACCCGGGGGAGGTAGTTTTTTGTGCTCTCGGGCACCTGTCGGGTGTTCCCGCCTCATGTCCCGGGGGAGTTTTTTCCTCCTGTGGTCTCGGGCCCCCGTCGGGAGTTCCCGCCAAGTGACCCGGGGGAGGTAGTTTTTCGTGCTCTCGGGCAACTGTCGGGTGTTCCCGCCTCATGTCCCGGGGGAGATTTTTCCTCCTGTGGTCTCGGGCACCCGTCGGGAGTTCCCGCCAAGTGACCAGGGGGAGGTAGTTTTTCGTGCTCTCGGGCAACTGTCGGGTGTTCCCGCCTCATGTCCCGGGGGAGTTTTTTCCTCCTGTGGTCTCGGGCACCCGTCGGGAGTTCCCGCCAAGTGACCCGGGGGAGGTAGTTTTTCGTGCTCTCGGGCACCTGTCGGGTGTTCCCGCCTCATGTCCCGGGGGAGATTTTTCCTCCTGTGGTCTCGGGCCCCCGTCGGGAGTTCCCGCCAAGTGACCCGGGGGAGGTAGTTTTTTGTGCTCTCGGGCAACTGTCGGGTGTTCCCGCCTCATGTCCCGGGGGAGTTTTTTCCTCCTGTGGTCTCGGGCCCCCGTCGGGAGTTCCCGCCAAGTGACCCGGGGGAGGTAGTTTTTTGTGCTCTCGGTCAACTGTCGGGTGTTCCCGCCTCATGTCCCGGGGGAGTTTTTTCCTCCTGTGGTCTCGGGCACCCGTCGGGAGTTCCCGCCAAGTGACCCGGGGGAGGTAGTTTTTCGTGCTCTCGGGCACCTGTCGGGTGTTCCCGCCTCATGTCCCGGGGGAGATTTTTCCTCCTGTGGTCTCGGGCCCCCGTCGGGAGTTCCCGCCAAGTGACCCGGGGGAGGTAGTTTTTTGTGCTCTCGGGCAACTGTCGGGTGTTCCCGCCTCATGTTCCGGGGGAGTTTTTTCCTCCTGTGGTCTCGGGCCCCCGTCGGGAGTTCCCGCCAAGTGACCCGGGGGAGGTAGTTTTTTGTGCTCTCGGGCACCTGTCGGGTGTTCCCGCCTCATGTCCCGGGGGAGTTTTTTCCTCCTGTGGTCTCGGGCCCCCGTCGGGAGTTCCCGCCAAGTGACCCGGGGGAGGTAGTTTTTCGTGCTCTCGGGCAACTGTCGGGTGTTCCCGCCTCATGTCCCGGGGGAGATTTTTCCTCCTGTGGTCTCGGGCACCCGTCGGGAGTTCCCGCCAAGTGACCCGGGGGAGGTAGTTTTTCGTGCTCTCGGGCAACTGTCGGGTGTTCCCGCCTCATGTCCCGGGGGAGTTTTTTCCTCCTGTGGTCTCGGGCACCCGTCGGGAGTTCCCGCCAAGTGACCCGGGGGAGGTAGTTTTTCGTGCTCTCGGGCACCTGTCGGGTGTTCCCGCCTCATGTCCCGGGGGAGATTTTTCCTCCTGTGGTCTCGGGCCCCCGTCGGGAGTTCCCGCCAAGTGACCCGGGGGAGGTAGTTTTTTGTGCTCTCGGGCAACTGTCGGGTGTTCCCGCCTCATGTTCCGGGGGAGTTTTTTCCTCCTGTGGTCTCGGGCCCCCGTCGGGAGTTCCCGCCAAGTGACCCGGGGGAGGTAGTTTTTTGTGCTCTCGGGCACCTGTCGGGTGTTCCTGCCTCATGTCCCGGGGGAGTTTTTTCCTCCTGTGGTCTCGGGCCCCCGTCGGGAGTTCCCGCCAAGTGACCCGGGGGAGGTAGTTTTTCGTGCTCTCGGGCAACTGTCGGGTGTTCCCGCCTCATGTCCCGGGGGAGATTTTTCCTCCTGTGGTCTCGGGCACCCGTCGGGAGTTCCCGCCAAGTGACCCGGGGGAGGTAGTTTTTCGTGCTCTCGGGCAACTGTCGGGTGTTCCCGCCTCATGTCCCGGGGGAGTTTTTTCCTCCTGTGGTCTCGGGCCCCCGTCGGGAGTTCCCGCCAAGTGACCCGGGGGAGGTAGTTTTTTGTGCTCTCGGGCAACTGTCGGGTGTTCCCGCCTCATGTCCCGGGGGAGTTTTTTCCTCCTGTGGTCTCGGGCACCCGTCGGGAGTTCCCGCCAAGTGACCCGGGGGAGGTAGTTTTTTGTGCTCTCGGGCACCTGTCGGGTGTTCCCGCCTCATGTCCCGGGGGAGTTTTTTCCTCCTGTGGTCTCGGGCCCCCGTCGGGAGTTCCCGCCAAGTGACCCGGGGGAGGTAGTTTTTCGTGCTCTCGGGCAACTGTCGGGTGTTCCCGCCTCATGTCCCGGGGGAGTTTTTTCCTCCTGTGGTCTCGGGCACCTGTTACGAGTTCCCGCCTCATGACCCGGGGGAGGTAGTTTTTCGTGCTCTCGGGCAACTGTCGGGTGTTCCCGCCTCATGTCCCGGGGGATTTTTTTTTTCCTCTGGTCTCGGGCACCTGTTACGAGTTCCCGCCTCATGACCCGGGGGAGGTAGTTTTTCGTGCTCTCGGGCAACTGTCGGGTGTTCCCGCCTCATGTCCCGGGGGATTTTTTTTTTCCTCTGGTCTCGGGCACCTGTTACGAGTTCCCGCCTCATGACCCGGGGGAGGTAGTTTTTCGTGCTCTCGGGCAACTGTCGGGTGTTCCCGCCTCATGTCCCGGGGGATTTTTTTTTTCCTCTGGTCTCGGGCACCCGTCGGGAGTTCCCGCCAAGTGACCCGGGGGAGGTAGTTTTTTGTGCTCTCGGGCACCTGTCGGGTGTTCCCGCCTCATGTCCCGGGGGAGTTTTTTCCTCCTGTGGTCTCGGGCCCCCGTCGGGAGTTCCCGCCAAGTGACCCGGGGGAGGTAGTTTTTTGTGCTCTCGGGCAACTGTCGGGTGTTCCCGCCTCATGTCCCGGGGGAGTTTTTTCCTCCTGTGGTCTCGGGCACCCGTCGGGAGTTCCCGCCAAGTGACCCGGGGGAGGTAGTTTTTCGTGCTCTCGGGCACCTGTCGGGTGTTCCCGCCTCATGTCCCGGGGGAGATTTTTCCTCCTGTGGTCTCGGGCCCCCGTCGGGAGTTCCCGCCAAGTGACCCGGGGGAGGTAGTTTTTTGTGCTCTCGGGCAACTGTCGGGTGTTCCCGCCTCATGTTCCGGGGGAGTTTTTTCCTCCTGTGGTCTCGGGCCCCCGTCGGGAGTTCCCGCCAAGTGACCCGGGGGAGGTAGTTTTTTGTGCTCTCGGGCACCTGTCGGGTGTTCCCGCCTCATGTCCCGGGGGAGTTTTTTCCTCCTGTGGTCTCGGGCCCCCGTCGGGAGTTCCCGCCAAGTGACCCGGGGGAGGTAGTTTTTCGTGCTCTCGGGCAACTGTCGGGTGTTCCCGCCTCATGTCCCGGGGGAGATTTTTCCTCCTGTGGTCTCGGGCACCCGTCGGGAGTTCCCGCCAAGTGACCCGGGGGAGGTAGTTTTTCGTGCTCTCGGGCAACTGTCGGGTGTTCCCGCCTCATGTCCCGGGGGAGTTTTTTCCTCCTGTGGTCTCGGGCACCCGTCGGGAGTTCCCGCCAAGTGACCCGGGGGAGGTAGTTTTTCGTGCTCTCGGGCACCTGTCGGGTGTTCCCGCCTCATGTCCCGGGGGAGATTTTTCCTTGTGTGGTCTCGGGCCCCCGTCGGGAGTTCCCGCCAAGTGACCCGGGGGAGGTAGTTTTTTGTGCTCTCGGGCAACTGTCGGGTGTTCCCGCCTCATGTTCCGGGGGAGTTTTTTCCTCCTGTGGTCTCGGGCCCCCGTCGGGAGTTCCCTCCAAGTGACCCGGGGGAGGTAGTTTTTTGTGCTCTCGGGCACCTGTCGGGTGTTCCCGCCTCATGTCCCGGGGGAGTTTTTTCCTCCTGTGGTCTCGGGCCCCCGTCGGGAGTTCCCGCCAAGTGACCCGGGGGAGGTAGTTTTTCGTGCTCTCGGGCAACTGTCGGGTGTTCCCGCCTCATGTCCCGGGGGAGATTTTTCCTCCTGTGGTCTCGGGCACCCGTCGGGAGTTCCCGCCAAATGACCCGGGGGAGGTAGTTTTTCGTGCTCTCGGGCAACTGTCGGGTGTTCCCGCCTCATGTCCCGGGGGAGTTTTTTCCTCCTGTGGTCTCGGGCACCCGTCGGGAGTTCCCGCCAAGTGACCCGGGGGAGGTAGTTTTTCGTGCTCTCGGGCACCTGTCGGGTGTTCCCGCCTCATGTCCCGGGGGAGATTTTTCCTCCTGTGGTCTCGGGCCCCCGTCGGGAGTTCCCGCCAAGTGACCCGGGGGAGGTAGTTTTTTGTGCTCTCGGGCAACTGTCGGGTGTTCCCGCCTCATGTCCCGGGGGAGTTTTTTCCTCCTGTGGTCTCGGGCACCCGTCGGGAGTTCCCGCCAAGTGACCCGGGGGAGGTAGTTTTTTGTGCTCTCGGGCACCTGTCGGGTGTTCCCGCCTCATGTCCCGGGGGAGTTTTTTCCTCCTGTGGTCTCGGGCCCCCGTCGGGAGTTCCCGCCAAGTGACCCGGGGGAGGTAGTTTTTCGTGCTCTCGGGCAACTGTCGGGTGTTCCCGCCTCATGTCCCGGGGGAGTTTTTTCCTCCTGTGGTCTCGGGCACCTGTTACGAGTTCCCGCCTCATGACCCGGGGGAGGTAGTTTTTCGTGCTCTCGGGCAACTGTCGGGTGTTCCCGCCTCATGTCCCGGGGGATTTTTTTTTTCCTCTGGTCTCGGGCACCTGTTACGAGTTCCCGCCTCATGACCCGGGGGAGGTAGTTTTTCGTGCTCTCGGGCAACTGTCGGGTGTTCCCGCCTCATGTCCCGGGGGATTTTTTTTTTCCTCTGGTCTCGGGCACCTGTTACGAGTTCCCGCCTCATGACCCGGGGGAGGTAGTTTTTCGTGCTCTCGGGCAACTGTCGGGTGTTCCCGCCTCATGTCCCGGGGGATTTTTTTTTTCCTCTGGTCTCGGGCACCTGTTACGAGTTCCCGCCTCATGACCCGGGGGAGGTAGTTTTTCGTGCTCTCGGGCAACTGTCGGGTGTTCCCGCCTCATGTCCCGGGGGATTTTTTTTTTCCTCTGGTCTTGGGCACCTGTTACGAGTTCCCGCCTCATGACCCGGGGGAGGTAGTTTTTCGTGCTCTCGGGCAACTGTCGGGTGTTCCCGCCTCATGTCCCGGGGGATTTTTTTTTTCCTCTGGTCTCGGGCACACTCGTGGCCCTAAGAGACTTTCTCCATAGGAGATCAGAGACGGTTGGATTTGAATTCGTCCAGTGCAGCTTTGCGATTCTGCACTCGAAACTCTTCCAGTGCAGCTTTGCGAAGCAAATCCTTAAGAATGTGTTCCTGTTACGAGTTCCCGCCTCATGACCCGGGGGAGGTAGTTTTTCGTGCTCTCGGGCAACTGTCGGGTGTTCCCGCCTCATGTCACGGGGGATTTTTTTTTTCCTCTGGTCTCGGGCACCTGTTACGAGTTCCCGCCTCATGACCCGGGGGAGGTAGTTTTTCGTGCTCTCGGGCAACTGTCGGGTGTTCCCGCCTCATGTCCCGGGGGATTTTTTTTTTCCTCTGGTCTCGGGCACCTGTTACGAGTTCCCGCCTCATGACCCGGGGGAGGTAGTTTTTCGTGCTCTCGGGCAACTGTCGGGTGTTCCCGCCTCATGTCCCGGGGGATTTTTTTTTTCCTCTGGTCTCGGGCACCTGTTACGAGTTCCCGCCTCATGACCCGGGGGAGGTAGTTTTTCGTGCTCTCGGGCAACTGTCGGGTGTTCCCGCCTCATGTCCCGGGGGATTTATTTTTTCCTCTGGTCTCGGGCACCTGTTACGAGTTCCCGCCTCATGACCCGGGGGAGGTAGTTTTTCGTGCTCTCGGGCAACTGTCGGGTGTTCCCGCCTCATGTCCCGGGGGATTTTTTTTTTCCTCTGGTCTCGGGCACCTGTTACGAGTTCCCGCCTCATGACCCGGGGGAGGTAGTTTTTCGTGCTCTCGGGCAACTGTCGGGTGTTCCCGCCTCATGTCCCGGGGGATTTTTTTTTTCCTCTGGTCTCGGGCACCTGTTACGAGTTCCCGCCTCATGACCCGGGGGAGGTAGTTTTTCGTGCTCTCGGGCAACTGTCGGGTGTTCCCGCCTCATGTCCCGGGGGATTTTTTTTTTCCTCTGGTCTCGGGCACCTGTTACGAGTTCCCGCCTCATGACCCGGGGGAGGTAGTTTTTCGTGCTCTCGGGCAACTGTCGGGTGTTCCCGCCTCATGTCCCGGGGGATTTTTTTTTTCCTCTGGTCTCGGGCACCTGTTACGAGTTCCCGCCTCATGACCCGGGGGAGGTAGTTTTTCGTGCTCTCGGGCAACTGTCGGGTGTTCCCGCCTCATGTCCCGGGGGATTTTTTTTTTCCTCTGGTCTCGGGCACCTGTTACGAGTTCCCGCCTCATGACCCGGGGGAGGTAGTTTTTCGTGCTCTCGGGCAACTGTCGGGTGTTCCCGCCTCATGTCCCGGGGGATTTTTTTTTTCCTCTGGTCTCGGGCACACTCGTGGCCCTAAGAGACTTTCTCCATAGGAGATCAGAGACGGTTGGATTTGAATTCGTCCAGTGCAGCTTTGCGATTCTGCACTCGAAACTCTTCCAGTGCAGCTTTGCGAAGCAAATCCTTAAGAATGTGTTCCTGTTACGAGTTCCCGCCTCATGACCCGGGGGAGGTAGTTTTTCGTGCTCTCGGGCAACTGTCGGGTGTTCCCGCCTCATGTCCCGGGGGATTTTTTTTCCTCTGGTCTCGGGCACCTGTTACGAGTTCCCGCCTCATGACCCGGGGGAGGTAGTTTTTCGTGCTCTCGGGCAACTGTCGGGTGTTCCCGCCTCATGTCCCGGGGGATTTTTTTTTTCCTCTGGTCTCGGGCACCTGTTACGAGTTCCCGCCTCATGACCCGGGGGAGGTAGTTTTTCGTGCTCTCGGGCAACTGTCGGGTGTTCCCGCCTCATGTCCCGGGGGATTTTTTTTTTCCTCTGGTCTCGGGCACCTGTTACGAGTTCCCGCCTCATGACCCGGGGGAGGTAGTTTTTCGTGCTCTCGGGCAACTGTCGGGTGTTCCCGCCTCATGTCCCGGGGGATTTTTTTTTTCCTCTGGTCTCGGGCACCTGTTACGAGTTCCCGCCTCATGACCCGGGGGAGGTAGTTTTTCGTGCTCTCGGGCAACTGTCGGGTGTTCCCGCCTTATGTCCCGGGGGATTTTTTTTTTCCTCTGGTCTCGGGCACACTCGTGGCCCTAAGAGACTTTCTCCATAGGAGATCAGAGACGGTTGGATTTGAATTCGTCCAGTGCAGCTTTGCGATTCTGCACTCGAAACTCTTCCAGTGCAGCTTTGCGAAGCAAATCCTTAAGAATGTGTTCCTGTTACGAGTTCCCGCCTCATGACCCGGGGGAGGTAGTTTTTCGTGCTCTCGGGCAACTGTCGGGTGTTCCCGCCTCATGTCACGGGGGATTTTTTTTTTCCTCTGGTCTCGGGCACCTGTTACGAGTTCCCGCCTCATGACCCGGGGGAGGTAGTTTTTCGTGCTCTCGGGCAACTGTCGGGTGTTCCCGCCTCATGTCCCGGGGGATTTTTTTTTTCCTCTGGTCTCGGGCACCTATTACGAGTTCCCGCCTCATGACCCGGGGGAGGTAGTTTTTCGTGCTCTCGGGCAACTGTCGGGTGTTCCCGCCTCATGTCCCGGGGGATTTTTTTTTTCCTCTGGTCTCGGGCACCTGTTACGAGTTCCCGCCTCATGACCCGGGGGAGGTAGTTTTTCGTGCTCTCGGGCAACTGTCGGGTGTTCCCGCCTCATGTCCCGGGGGATTTATTTTTTCCTCTGGTCTCGGGCACCTGTTACGAGTTCCCGCCTCATGACCCGGGGGAGGTAGTTTTTCGTGCTCTCGGGCAACTGTCGGGTGTTCCCGCCTCATGTCCCGGGGGATTTTTTTTTTCCTCTGGTCTCGGGCACCTGTTACGAGTTCCCGCCTCATGACCCGGGGGAGGTAGTTTTTCGTGCTCTCGGGCAACTGTCGGGTGTTCCCGCCTCATGTCCCGGGGGATTTTTTTTTTCCTCTGGTCTCGGGCACCTGTTACGAGTTCCCGCCTCATGACCCGGGGGAGGTAGTTTTTCGTGCTCTCGGGCAACTGTCGGGTGTTCTCGCCTCATGTCCCGGGGGATTTTTTTTTTCCTCTGGTCTCGGGCACCTGTTACGAGTTCCCGCCTCATGACCCGGGGGAGGTAGTTTTTCGTGCTCTCGGGCAACTGTCGGGTGTTCCCGCCTCATGTCCCGGGGGATTTTTTTTTTCCTCTGGTCTCGGGCACCTGTTACGAGTTCCCGCCTCATGACCCGGGGGAGGTAGTTTTTCGTGCTCTCGGGCAACTGTCGGGTGTTCCCGCCTCATGTCCCGGGGGATTTTTTTTTTCCTCTGGTCTCGGGCACCTGTTACGAGTTCCCGCCTCATGACCCGGGGGAGGTAGTTTTTCGTGCTCTCGGGCAACTGTCGGGTGTTCCCGCCTCATGTCCCGGGGGATTTTTTTTTCCTCTGGTCTCGGGCACACTCGTGGCCCTAAGAGACTTTCTCCATAGGAGATCAGAGACGGTTGGATTTGAATTCGTCCAGTGCAGCTTTGCGATTCTGCACTCGAAACTCTTCCAGTGCAGCTTTGCGAAGCAAATCCTTAAGAATGTGTTCCTGTTACGAGTTCCCGCCTCATGACCCGGGGGAGGTAGTTTTTCGTGCTCTCGGGCAACTGTCGGGTGTTCCCGCCTCATGTCCCGGGGGATTTTTTTTCCTCTGGTCTCGGGCACCTGTTACGAGTTCCCGCCTCATGACCCGGGGGAGGTAGTTTTTCGTGCTCTCGGGCAACTGTCGGGTGTTCCCGCCTCATGTCCCGGGGGATTTTTTTTTTCCTCTGGTCTCGGGCACCTGTTACGAGTTCCCGCCTCATGACCCGGGGGAGGTAGTTTTTCGTGCTCTCGGGCAACTGTCGGGTGTTCCCGCCTCATGTCCCGGGGGATTTTTTTTTTCCTCTGGTCTCGGGCACCTGTTACGAGTTCCCGCCTCATGACCCGGGGGAGGTAGTTTTTCGTGCTCTCGGGCAACTGTCGGGTGTTCCCGCCTCATGTCCCGGGGGATTTTTTTTTTCCTCTGGTCTCGGGCACCTGTTACGAGTTTCCGCCTCATGACCCGGGGGAGGTAGTTTTTCGTGCTCTCGGGCAACTGTCGGGTGTTCCCGCCTTATGTCCCGGGGGATTTTTTTTTTCCTCTGGTCTCGGGCACACTCGTGGCCCTAAGAGACTTTCTCCATAGGAGATCAGAGACGGTTGGATTTGAATTCGTCCAGTGCAGCTTTGCGATTCTGCACTCGAAACTCTTCCAGTGCAGCTTTGCGAAGCAAATCCTTAAGAATGTGTTCCTGTTACGAGTTAACGCCTCATGGTCTGCTATGGAGGCTTTCATTCTCCACCTGGGTTTTGTTGGTTTCAGGGGACTCTGTGCTGCTGGGAGCTTCCCACTCTCCACCTGGGTTTTGTTGGTTTCAGGGGGACTGTGCTGCTATGGAGGCTTTCATTCTCTGCCTGGGTTTTCTTGTTTTAGGGGACTTTGGTCTGCTATGGAGGCTTTCATTCTCCACCTGGGTTTTGTTGGTTTCAGGGGACTCTGTGCTGCTGGGAGCTTCCCACTCTCCACCTGGGTTTTGTTGGTTTCAGGGGGACTGTGCTGCTATGGAGGCTTTCATTCTCTGCCTGGGTTTTCTTGTTTTAGGGGACTTTGGTCTGCTATGGAGGCTTTCATTCTCCACCTGGGTTTTGTTGGTTTCAGGGGACTCTGTGCTGCTGGGAGCTTCCCACTCTCCACCTGGGTTTTGTTGGTTTCAGGGGGACTGTGCTGCTATGGAGGCTTTCATTCTCTGCCTGGGTTTTCTTGTTTTAGGGGACTTTGGTCTGCTATGGAGGCTTTCATTCTCCACCTGGGTTTTGTTGGTTTCAGGGGACTCTGTGCTGCTGGGAGCTTCCCACTCTCCACCTGGGTTTTGTTGGTTTCAGGGGGACTGTGCTGCTATGGAGGCTTTCATTCTCTGCCTGGGTTTTCTTGTTTTAGGGGACTTTGGTCTGCTATGGAGGCTTTCATTCTCCACCTGGGTTTTGTTGGTTTCAGGGGACTCTGTGCTGCTGGGAGCTTCCCACTCTCCACCTGGGTTTTGTTGGTTTCAGGGGGACTGTGCTGCTATGGAGGCTTTCATTCTCTGCCTGGGTTTTCTTGTTTTAGGGGACTTTGGTCTGCTATGGAGGCTTTCATTCTCCACCTGGGTTTTGTTGGTTTCAGGGGACTCTGTGCTGCTGGGAGCTTCCCACTCTCCACCTGGGTTTTGTTGGTTTCAGGGGGACTGTGCTGCTATGGAGGCTTTCATTCTCTGCCTGGGTTTTCTTGTTTTAGGGGACTTTGGTCTGCTATGGAGGCTTTCATTCTCCACCTGGGTTTTGTTGGTTTCAGGGGACTCTGTGCTGCTGGGAGCTTCCCACTCTCCACCTGGGTTTTGTTGGTTTCAGGGGGACTGTGCTGCTATGGAGGCTTTCATTCTCTGCCTGGGTTTTCTTGTTTTAGGGGACTTTGGTCTGCTATGGAGGCTTTCATTCTCCACCTGGGTTTTGTTGGTTTCAGGGGACTCTGTGCTGCTGGGAGCTTCCCACTCTCCACCTGGGTTTTGTTGGTTTCAGGGGGACTGTGCTGCTATGGAGGCTTTCATTCTCTGCCTGGGTTTTCTTGTTTTAGGGGACTTTGGTCTGCTATGGAGGCTTTCATTCTCCACCTGGGTTTTGTTGGTTTCAGGGGACTCTGTGCTGCTGGGAGCTTCCCACTCTCCACCTGGGTTTTGTTGGTTTCAGGGGGACTGTGCTGCTATGGAGGCTTTCATTCTCTGCCTGGGTTTTCTTGTTTTAGGGGACTTTGGTCTGCTATGGAGGCTTTCATTCTCCACCTGGGTTTTGTTGGTTTCAGGGGACTCTGTGCTGCTGGGAGCTTCCCACTCTCCACCTGGGTTTTGTTGGTTTCAGGGGGACTGTGCTGCTATGGAGGCTTTCATTCTCTGCCTGGGTTTTCTTGTTTTAGGGGACTTTGGTCTGCTATGGAGGCTTTCATTCTCCACCTGGGTTTTGTTGGTTTCAGGGGACTCTGTGCTGCTGGGAGCTTCCCACTCTCCACCTGGGTTTTGTTGGTTTCAGGGGGACTGTGCTGCTATGGAGGCTTTCATTCTCTGCCTGGGTTTTCTTGTTTTAGGGGACTTTGGTCTGCTATGGAGGCTTTCATTCTCCACCTGGGTTTTGTTGGTTTCAGGGGACTCTGTGCTGCTGGGAGCTTCCCACTCTCCACCTGGGTTTTGTTGGTTTCAGGGGGACTGTGCTGCTATGGAGGCTTTCATTCTCTGCCTGGGTTTTCTTGTTTTAGGGGACTTTGGTCTGCTATGGAGGCTTTCATTCTCCACCTGGGTTTTGTTGGTTTCAGGGGACTCTGTGCTGCTGGGAGCTTCCCACTCTCCACCTGGGTTTTGTTGGTTTCAGGGGGACTGTGCTGCTATGGAGGCTTTCATTCTCTGCCTGGGTTTTCTTGTTTTAGGGGACTTTGGTCTGCTATGGAGGCTTTCATTCTCCACCTGGGTTTTGTTGGTTTCAGGGGACTCTGTGCTGCTGGGAGCTTCCCACTCTCCACCTGGGTTTTGTTGGTTTCAGGGGGACTGTGCTGCTATGGAGGCTTTCATTCTCTGCCTGGGTTTTCTTGTTTTAGGGGACTTTGGTCTGCTATGGAGGCTTTCATTCTCCACCTGGGTTTTGTTGGTTTCAGGGGACTCTGTGCTGCTGGGAGCTTCCCACTCTCCACCTGGGTTTTGTTGGTTTCAGGGGGACTGTGCTGCTATGGAGGCTTTCATTCTCTGCCTGGGTTTTCTTGTTTTAGGGGACTTTGGTCTGCTATGGAGGCTTTCATTCTCCACCTGGGTTTTGTTGGTTTCAGGGGACTCTGTGCTGCTGGGAGCTTCCCACTCTCCACCTGGGTTTTGTTGGTTTCAGGGGGACTGTGCTGCTATGGAGGCTTTCATTCTCTGCCTGGGTTTTCTTGTTTTAGGGGACTTTGGTCTGCTATGGAGGCTTTCATTCTCCACCTGGGTTTTGTTGGTTTCAGGGGACTCTGTGCTGCTGGGAGCTTCCCACTCTCCACCTGGGTTTTGTTGGTTTCAGGGGGACTGTGCTGCTATGGAGGCTTTCATTCTCTGCCTGGGTTTTCTTGTTTTAGGGGACTTTGGTCTGCTATGGAGGCTTTCATTCTCCACCTGGGTTTTGTTGGTTTCAGGGGACTCTGTGCTGCTGGGAGCTTCCCACTCTCCACCTGGGTTTTGTTGGTTTCAGGGGGACTGTGCTGCTATGGAGGCTTTCATTCTCTGCCTGGGTTTTCTTGTTTTAGGGGACTTTGGTCTGCTATGGAGGCTTTCATTCTCCACCTGGGTTTTGTTGGTTTCAGGGGACTCTGTGCTGCTGGGAGCTTCCCACTCTCCACCTGGGTTTTGTTGGTTTCAGGGGGACTGTGCTGCTATGGAGGCTTTCATTCTCTGCCTGGGTTTTCTTGTTTTAGGGGACTTTGGTCTGCTATGGAGGCTTTCATTCTCCACCTGGGTTTTGTTGGTTTCAGGGGACTCTGTGCTGCTGGGAGCTTCCCACTCTCCACCTGGGTTTTGTTGGTTTCAGGGGGACTGTGCTGCTATGGAGGCTTTCATTCTCTGCCTGGGTTTTCTTGTTTTAGGGGACTTTGGTCTGCTATGGAGGCTTTCATTCTCCACCTGGGTTTTGTTGGTTTCAGGGGACTCTGTGCTGCTGGGAGCTTCCCACTCTCCACCTGGGTTTTGTTGGTTTCAGGGGGACTGTGCTGCTATGGAGGCTTTCATTCTCTGCCTGGGTTTTCTTGTTTTAGGGGACTTTGGTCTGCTATGGAGGCTTTCATTCTCCACCTGGGTTTTGTTGGTTTCAGGGGACTCTGTGCTGCTGGGAGCTTCCCACTCTCCACCTGGGTTTTGTTGGTTTCAGGGGGACTGTGCTGCTATGGAGGCTTTCATTCTCTGCCTGGGTTTTCTTGTTTTAGGGGACTTTGGTCTGCTATGGAGGCTTTCATTCTCCACCTGGGTTTTGTTGGTTTCAGGGGACTCTGTGCTGCTGGGAGCTTCCCACTCTCCACCTGGGTTTTGTTGGTTTCAGGGGGACTGTGCTGCTATGGAGGCTTTCATTCTCTGCCTGGGTTTTCTTGTTTTAGGGGACTTTGGTCTGCTATGGAGGCTTTCATTCTCCACCTGGGTTTTGTTGGTTTCAGGGGACTCTGTGCTGCTGGGAGCTTCCCACTCTCCACCTGGGTTTTGTTGGTTTCAGGGGGACTGTGCTGCTATGGAGGCTTTCATTCTCTGCCTGGGTTTTCTTGTTTTAGGGGACTTTGGTCTGCTATGGAGGCTTTCATTCTCCACCTGGGTTTTGTTGGTTTCAGGGGACTCTGTGCTGCTGGGAGCTTCCCACTCTCCACCTGGGTTTTGTTGGTTTCAGGGGGACTGTGCTGCTATGGAGGCTTTCATTCTCTGCCTGGGTTTTCTTGTTTTAGGGGACTTTGGTCTGCTATGGAGGCTTTCATTCTCCACCTGGGTTTTGTTGGTTTCAGGGGACTCTGTGCTGCTGGGAGCTTCCCACTCTCCACCTGGGTTTTGTTGGTTTCAGGGGGACTGTGCTGCTATGGAGGCTTTCATTCTCTGCCTGGGTTTTCTTGTTTTAGGGGACTTTGGTCTGCTATGGAGGCTTTCATTCTCCACCTGGGTTTTGTTGGTTTCAGGGGACTCTGTGCTGCTGGGAGCTTCCCACTCTCCACCTGGGTTTTGTTGGTTTCAGGGGGACTGTGCTGCTATGGAGGCTTTCATTCTCTGCCTGGGTTTTCTTGTTTTAGGGGACTTTGGTCTGCTATGGAGGCTTTCATTCTCCACCTGGGTTTTGTTGGTTTCAGGGGACTCTGTGCTGCTGGGAGCTTCCCACTCTCCACCTGGGTTTTGTTGGTTTCAGGGGGACTGTGCTGCTATGGAGGCTTTCATTCTCTGCCTGGGTTTTCTTGTTTTAGGGGACTTTGGTCTGCTATGGAGGCTTTCATTCTCCACCTGGGTTTTGTTGGTTTCAGGGGACTCTGTGCTGCTGGGAGCTTCCCACTCTCCACCTGGGTTTTGTTGGTTTCAGGGGGACTGTGCTGCTATGGAGGCTTTCATTCTCTGCCTGGGTTTTCTTGTTTTAGGGGACTTTGGTCTGCTATGGAGGCTTTCATTCTCCACCTGGGTTTTGTTGGTTTCAGGGGACTCTGTGCTGCTGGGAGCTTCCCACTCTCCACCTGGGTTTTGTTGGTTTCAGGGGGACTGTGCTGCTATGGAGGCTTTCATTCTCTGCCTGGGTTTTCTTGTTTTAGGGGACTTTGGTCTGCTATGGAGGCTTTCATTCTCCACCTGGGTTTTGTTGGTTTCAGGGGACTCTGTGCTGCTGGGAGCTTCCCACTCTCCACCTGGGTTTTGTTGGTTTCAGGGGGACTGTGCTGCTATGGAGGCTTTCATTCTCTGCCTGGGTTTTCTTGTTTTAGGGGACTTTGGTCTGCTATGGAGGCTTTCATTCTCCACCTGGGTTTTGTTGGTTTCAGGGGACTCTGTGCTGCTGGGAGCTTCCCACTCTCCACCTGGGTTTTGTTGGTTTCAGGGGGACTGTGCTGCTATGGAGGCTTTCATTCTCTGCCTGGGTTTTCTTGTTTTAGGGGACTTTGGTCTGCTATGGAGGCTTTCATTCTCCACCTGGGTTTTGTTGGTTTCAGGGGACTCTGTGCTGCTGGGAGCTTCCCACTCTCCACCTGGGTTTTGTTGGTTTCAGGGGGACTGTGCTGCTATGGAGGCTTTCATTCTCTGCCTGGGTTTTCTTGTTTTAGGGGACTTTGGTCTGCTATGGAGGCTTTCATTCTCCACCTGGGTTTTGTTGGTTTCAGGGGACTCTGTGCTGCTGGGAGCTTCCCACTCTCCACCTGGGTTTTGTTGGTTTCAGGGGGACTGTGCTGCTATGGAGGCTTTCATTCTCTGCCTGGGTTTTCTTGTTTTAGGGGACTTTGGTCTGCTATGGAGGCTTTCATTCTCCACCTGGGTTTTGTTGGTTTCAGGGGACTCTGTGCTGCTGGGAGCTTCCCACTCTCCACCTGGGTTTTGTTGGTTTCAGGGGGACTGTGCTGCTATGGAGGCTTTCATTCTCTGCCTGGGTTTTCTTGTTTTAGGGGACTTTGGTCTGCTATGGAGGCTTTCATTCTCCACCTGGGTTTTGTTGGTTTCAGGGGACTCTGTGCTGCTGGGAGCTTCCCACTCTCCACCTGGGTTTTGTTGGTTTCAGGGGGACTGTGCTGCTATGGAGGCTTTCATTCTCTGCCTGGGTTTTCTTGTTTTAGGGGACTTTGGTCTGCTATGGAGGCTTTCATTCTCCACCTGGGTTTTGTTGGTTTCAGGGGACTCTGTGCTGCTGGGAGCTTCCCACTCTCCACCTGGGTTTTGTTGGTTTCAGGGGGACTGTGCTGCTATGGAGGCTTTCATTCTCTGCCTGGGTTTTCTTGTTTTAGGGGACTTTGGTCTGCTATGGAGGCTTTCATTCTCCACCTGGGTTTTGTTGGTTTCAGGGGACTCTGTGCTGCTGGGAGCTTCCCACTCTCCACCTGGGTTTTGTTGGTTTCAGGGGGACTGTGCTGCTATGGAGGCTTTCATTCTCTGCCTGGGTTTTCTTGTTTTAGGGGACTTTGGTCTGCTATGGAGGCTTTCATTCTCCACCTGGGTTTTGTTGGTTTCAGGGGACTCTGTGCTGCTGGGAGCTTCCCACTCTCCACCTGGGTTTTGTTGGTTTCAGGGGGACTGTGCTGCTATGGAGGCTTTCATTCTCTGCCTGGGTTTTCTTGTTTTAGGGGACTTTGGTCTGCTATGGAGGCTTTCATTCTCCACCTGGGTTTTGTTGGTTTCAGGGGACTCTGTGCTGCTGGGAGCTTCCCACTCTCCACCTGGGTTTTGTTGGTTTCAGGGGGACTGTGCTGCTATGGAGGCTTTCATTCTCTGCCTGGGTTTTCTTGTTTTAGGGGACTTTGGTCTGCTATGGAGGCTTTCATTCTCCACCTGGGTTTTGTTGGTTTCAGGGGACTCTGTGCTGCTGGGAGCTTCCCACTCTCCACCTGGGTTTTGTTGGTTTCAGGGGGACTGTGCTGCTATGGAGGCTTTCATTCTCTGCCTGGGTTTTCTTGTTTTAGGGGACTTTGGTCTGCTATGGAGGCTTTCATTCTCCACCTGGGTTTTGTTGGTTTCAGGGGACTCTGTGCTGCTGGGAGCTTCCCACTCTCCACCTGGGTTTTGTTGGTTTCAGGGGGACTGTGCTGCTATGGAGGCTTTCATTCTCTGCCTGGGTTTTCTTGTTTTAGGGGACTTTGGTCTGCTATGGAGGCTTTCATTCTCCACCTGGGTTTTGTTGGTTTCAGGGGACTCTGTGCTGCTGGGAGCTTCCCACTCTCCACCTGGGTTTTGTTGGTTTCAGGGGGACTGTGCTGCTATGGAGGCTTTCATTCTCTGCCTGGGTTTTCTTGTTTTAGGGGACTTTGGTCTGCTATGGAGGCTTTCATTCTCCACCTGGGTTTTGTTGGTTTCAGGGGACTCTGTGCTGCTGGGAGCTTCCCACTCTCCACCTGGGTTTTGTTGGTTTCAGGGGGACTGTGCTGCTATGGAGGCTTTCATTCTCTGCCTGGGTTTTCTTGTTTTAGGGGACTTTGGTCTGCTATGGAGGCTTTCATTCTCCACCTGGGTTTTGTTGGTTTCAGGGGACTCTGTGCTGCTGGGAGCTTCCCACTCTCCACCTGGGTTTTGTTGGTTTCAGGGGGACTGTGCTGCTATGGAGGCTTTCATTCTCTGCCTGGGTTTTCTTGTTTTAGGGGACTTTGGTCTGCTATGGAGGCTTTCATTCTCCACCTGGGTTTTGTTGGTTTCAGGGGACTCTGTGCTGCTGGGAGCTTCCCACTCTCCACCTGGGTTTTGTTGGTTTCAGGGGGACTGTGCTGCTATGGAGGCTTTCATTCTCTGCCTGGGTTTTCTTGTTTTAGGGGACTTTGGTCTGCTATGGAGGCTTTCATTCTCCACCTGGGTTTTGTTGGTTTCAGGGGACTCTGTGCTGCTGGGAGCTTCCCACTCTCCACCTGGGTTTTGTTGGTTTCAGGGGGACTGTGCTGCTATGGAGGCTTTCATTCTCTGCCTGGGTTTTCTTGTTTTAGGGGACTTTGGTCTGCTATGGAGGCTTTCATTCTCCACCTGGGTTTTGTTGGTTTCAGGGGACTCTGTGCTGCTGGGAGCTTCCCACTCTCCACCTGGGTTTTGTTGGTTTCAGGGGGACTGTGCTGCTATGGAGGCTTTCATTCTCTGCCTGGGTTTTCTTGTTTTAGGGGACTTTGGTCTGCTATGGAGGCTTTCATTCTCCACCTGGGTTTTGTTGGTTTCAGGGGACTCTGTGCTGCTGGGAGCTTCCCACTCTCCACCTGGGTTTTGTTGGTTTCAGGGGGACTGTGCTGCTATGGAGGCTTTCATTCTCTGCCTGGGTTTTCTTGTTTTAGGGGACTTTGGTCTGCTATGGAGGCTTTCATTCTCCACCTGGGTTTTGTTGGTTTCAGGGGACTCTGTGCTGCTGGGAGCTTCCCACTCTCCACCTGGGTTTTGTTGGTTTCAGGGGGACTGTGCTGCTATGGAGGCTTTCATTCTCTGCCTGGGTTTTCTTGTTTTAGGGGACTTTGGTCTGCTATGGAGGCTTTCATTCTCCACCTGGGTTTTGTTGGTTTCAGGGGACTCTGTGCTGCTGGGAGCTTCCCACTCTCCACCTGGGTTTTGTTGGTTTCAGGGGGACTGTGCTGCTATGGAGGCTTTCATTCTCTGCCTGGGTTTTCTTGTTTTAGGGGACTTTGGTCTGCTATGGAGGCTTTCATTCTCCACCTGGGTTTTGTTGGTTTCAGGGGACTCTGTGCTGCTGGGAGCTTCCCACTCTCCACCTGGGTTTTGTTGGTTTCAGGGGGACTGTGCTGCTATGGAGGCTTTCATTCTCTGCCTGGGTTTTCTTGTTTTAGGGGACTTTGGTCTGCTATGGAGGCTTTCATTCTCCACCTGGGTTTTGTTGGTTTCAGGGGACTCTGTGCTGCTGGGAGCTTCCCACTCTCCACCTGGGTTTTGTTGGTTTCAGGGGGACTGTGCTGCTATGGAGGCTTTCATTCTCTGCCTGGGTTTTCTTGTTTTAGGGGACTTTGGTCTGCTATGGAGGCTTTCATTCTCCACCTGGGTTTTGTTGGTTTCAGGGGACTCTGTGCTGCTGGGAGCTTCCCACTCTCCACCTGGGTTTTGTTGGTTTCAGGGGGACTGTGCTGCTATGGAGGCTTTCATTCTCTGCCTGGGTTTTCTTGTTTTAGGGGACTTTGGTCTGCTATGGAGGCTTTCATTCTCCACCTGGGTTTTGTTGGTTTCAGGGGACTCTGTGCTGCTGGGAGCTTCCCACTCTCCACCTGGGTTTTGTTGGTTTCAGGGGGACTGTGCTGCTATGGAGGCTTTCATTCTCTGCCTGGGTTTTCTTGTTTTAGGGGACTTTGGTCTGCTATGGAGGCTTTCATTCTCCACCTGGGTTTTGTTGGTTTCAGGGGACTCTGTGCTGCTGGGAGCTTCCCACTCTCCACCTGGGTTTTGTTGGTTTCAGGGGGACTGTGCTGCTATGGAGGCTTTCATTCTCTGCCTGGGTTTTCTTGTTTTAGGGGACTTTGGTCTGCTATGGAGGCTTTCATTCTCCACCTGGGTTTTGTTGGTTTCAGGGGACTCTGTGCTGCTGGGAGCTTCCCACTCTCCACCTGGGTTTTGTTGGTTTCAGGGGGACTGTGCTGCTATGGAGGCTTTCATTCTCTGCCTGGGTTTTCTTGTTTTAGGGGACTTTGGTCTGCTATGGAGGCTTTCATTCTCCACCTGGGTTTTGTTGGTTTCAGGGGACTCTGTGCTGCTGGGAGCTTCCCACTCTCCACCTGGGTTTTGTTGGTTTCAGGGGGACTGTGCTGCTATGGAGGCTTTCATTCTCTGCCTGGGTTTTCTTGTTTTAGGGGACTTTGGTCTGCTATGGAGGCTTTCATTCTCCACCTGGGTTTTGTTGGTTTCAGGGGACTCTGTGCTGCTGGGAGCTTCCCACTCTCCACCTGGGTTTTGTTGGTTTCAGGGGGACTGTGCTGCTATGGAGGCTTTCATTCTCTGCCTGGGTTTTCTTGTTTTAGGGGACTTTGGTCTGCTATGGAGGCTTTCATTCTCCACCTGGGTTTTGTTGGTTTCAGGGGACTCTGTGCTGCTGGGAGCTTCCCACTCTCCACCTGGGTTTTGTTGGTTTCAGGGGGACTGTGCTGCTATGGAGGCTTTCATTCTCTGCCTGGGTTTTCTTGTTTTAGGGGACTTTGGTCTGCTATGGAGGCTTTCATTCTCCACCTGGGTTTTGTTGGTTTCAGGGGACTCTGTGCTGCTGGGAGCTTCCCACTCTCCACCTGGGTTTTGTTGGTTTCAGGGGGACTGTGCTGCTATGGAGGCTTTCATTCTCTGCCTGGGTTTTCTTGTTTTAGGGGACTTTGGTCTGCTATGGAGGCTTTCATTCTCCACCTGGGTTTTGTTGGTTTCAGGGGACTCTGTGCTGCTGGGAGCTTCCCACTCTCCACCTGGGTTTTGTTGGTTTCAGGGGGACTGTGCTGCTATGGAGGCTTTCATTCTCTGCCTGGGTTTTCTTGTTTTAGGGGACTTTGGTCTGCTATGGAGGCTTTCATTCTCCACCTGGGTTTTGTTGGTTTCAGGGGACTCTGTGCTGCTGGGAGCTTCCCACTCTCCACCTGGGTTTTGTTGGTTTCAGGGGGACTGTGCTGCTATGGAGGCTTTCATTCTCTGCCTGGGTTTTCTTGTTTTAGGGGACTTTGGTCTGCTATGGAGGCTTTCATTCTCCACCTGGGTTTTGTTGGTTTCAGGGGACTCTGTGCTGCTGGGAGCTTCCCACTCTCCACCTGGGTTTTGTTGGTTTCAGGGGGACTGTGCTGCTATGGAGGCTTTCATTCTCTGCCTGGGTTTTCTTGTTTTAGGGGACTTTGGTCTGCTATGGAGGCTTTCATTCTCCACCTGGGTTTTGTTGGTTTCAGGGGACTCTGTGCTGCTGGGAGCTTCCCACTCTCCACCTGGGTTTTGTTGGTTTCAGGGGGACTGTGCTGCTATGGAGGCTTTCATTCTCTGCCTGGGTTTTCTTGTTTTAGGGGACTTTGGTCTGCTATGGAGGCTTTCATTCTCCACCTGGGTTTTGTTGGTTTCAGGGGACTCTGTGCTGCTGGGAGCTTCCCACTCTCCACCTGGGTTTTGTTGGTTTCAGGGGGACTGTGCTGCTATGGAGGCTTTCATTCTCTGCCTGGGTTTTCTTGTTTTAGGGGACTTTGGTCTGCTATGGAGGCTTTCATTCTCCACCTGGGTTTTGTTGGTTTCAGGGGACTCTGTGCTGCTGGGAGCTTCCCACTCTCCACCTGGGTTTTGTTGGTTTCAGGGGGACTGTGCTGCTATGGAGGCTTTCATTCTCTGCCTGGGTTTTCTTGTTTTAGGGGACTTTGGTCTGCTATGGAGGCTTTCATTCTCCACCTGGGTTTTGTTGGTTTCAGGGGACTCTGTGCTGCTGGGAGCTTCCCACTCTCCACCTGGGTTTTGTTGGTTTCAGGGGGACTGTGCTGCTATGGAGGCTTTCATTCTCTGCCTGGGTTTTCTTGTTTTAGGGGACTTTGGTCTGCTATGGAGGCTTTCATTCTCCACCTGGGTTTTGTTGGTTTCAGGGGACTCTGTGCTGCTGGGAGCTTCCCACTCTCCACCTGGGTTTTGTTGGTTTCAGGGGGACTGTGCTGCTATGGAGGCTTTCATTCTCTGCCTGGGTTTTCTTGTTTTAGGGGACTTTGGTCTGCTATGGAGGCTTTCATTCTCCACCTGGGTTTTGTTGGTTTCAGGGGACTCTGTGCTGCTGGGAGCTTCCCACTCTCCACCTGGGTTTTGTTGGTTTCAGGGGGACTGTGCTGCTATGGAGGCTTTCATTCTCTGCCTGGGTTTTCTTGTTTTAGGGGACTTTGGTCTGCTATGGAGGCTTTCATTCTCCACCTGGGTTTTGTTGGTTTCAGGGGACTCTGTGCTGCTGGGAGCTTCCCACTCTCCACCTGGGTTTTGTTGGTTTCAGGGGGACTGTGCTGCTATGGAGGCTTTCATTCTCTGCCTGGGTTTTCTTGTTTTAGGGGACTTTGGTCTGCTATGGAGGCTTTCATTCTCCACCTGGGTTTTGTTGGTTTCAGGGGACTCTGTGCTGCTGGGAGCTTCCCACTCTCCACCTGGGTTTTGTTGGTTTCAGGGGGACTGTGCTGCTATGGAGGCTTTCATTCTCTGCCTGGGTTTTCTTGTTTTAGGGGACTTTGGTCTGCTATGGAGGCTTTCATTCTCCACCTGGGTTTTGTTGGTTTCAGGGGACTCTGTGCTGCTGGGAGCTTCCCACTCTCCACCTGGGTTTTGTTGGTTTCAGGGGGACTGTGCTGCTATGGAGGCTTTCATTCTCTGCCTGGGTTTTCTTGTTTTAGGGGACTTTGGTCTGCTATGGAGGCTTTCATTCTCCACCTGGGTTTTGTTGGTTTCAGGGGACTCTGTGCTGCTGGGAGCTTCCCACTCTCCACCTGGGTTTTGTTGGTTTCAGGGGGACTGTGCTGCTATGGAGGCTTTCATTCTCTGCCTGGGTTTTCTTGTTTTAGGGGACTTTGGTCTGCTATGGAGGCTTTCATTCTCCACCTGGGTTTTGTTGGTTTCAGGGGACTCTGTGCTGCTGGGAGCTTCCCACTCTCCACCTGGGTTTTGTTGGTTTCAGGGGGACTGTGCTGCTATGGAGGCTTTCATTCTCTGCCTGGGTTTTCTTGTTTTAGGGGACTTTGGTCTGCTATGGAGGCTTTCATTCTCCACCTGGGTTTTGTTGGTTTCAGGGGACTCTGTGCTGCTGGGAGCTTCCCACTCTCCACCTGGGTTTTGTTGGTTTCAGGGGGACTGTGCTGCTATGGAGGCTTTCATTCTCTGCCTGGGTTTTCTTGTTTTAGGGGACTTTGGTCTGCTATGGAGGCTTTCATTCTCCACCTGGGTTTTGTTGGTTTCAGGGGACTCTGTGCTGCTGGGAGCTTCCCACTCTCCACCTGGGTTTTGTTGGTTTCAGGGGGACTGTGCTGCTATGGAGGCTTTCATTCTCTGCCTGGGTTTTCTTGTTTTAGGGGACTTTGGTCTGCTATGGAGGCTTTCATTCTCCACCTGGGTTTTGTTGGTTTCAGGGGACTCTGTGCTGCTGGGAGCTTCCCACTCTCCACCTGGGTTTTGTTGGTTTCAGGGGGACTGTGCTGCTATGGAGGCTTTCATTCTCTGCCTGGGTTTTCTTGTTTTAGGGGACTTTGGTCTGCTATGGAGGCTTTCATTCTCCACCTGGGTTTTGTTGGTTTCAGGGGACTCTGTGCTGCTGGGAGCTTCCCACTCTCCACCTGGGTTTTGTTGGTTTCAGGGGGACTGTGCTGCTATGGAGGCTTTCATTCTCTGCCTGGGTTTTCTTGTTTTAGGGGACTTTGGTCTGCTATGGAGGCTTTCATTCTCCACCTGGGTTTTGTTGGTTTCAGGGGACTCTGTGCTGCTGGGAGCTTCCCACTCTCCACCTGGGTTTTGTTGGTTTCAGGGGGACTGTGCTGCTATGGAGGCTTTCATTCTCTGCCTGGGTTTTCTTGTTTTAGGGGACTTTGGTCTGCTATGGAGGCTTTCATTCTCCACCTGGGTTTTGTTGGTTTCAGGGGACTCTGTGCTGCTGGGAGCTTCCCACTCTCCACCTGGGTTTTGTTGGTTTCAGGGGGACTGTGCTGCTATGGAGGCTTTCATTCTCTGCCTGGGTTTTCTTGTTTTAGGGGACTTTGGTCTGCTATGGAGGCTTTCATTCTCCACCTGGGTTTTGTTGGTTTCAGGGGACTCTGTGCTGCTGGGAGCTTCCCACTCTCCACCTGGGTTTTGTTGGTTTCAGGGGGACTGTGCTGCTATGGAGGCTTTCATTCTCTGCCTGGGTTTTCTTGTTTTAGGGGACTTTGGTCTGCTATGGAGGCTTTCATTCTCCACCTGGGTTTTGTTGGTTTCAGGGGACTCTGTGCTGCTGGGAGCTTCCCACTCTCCACCTGGGTTTTGTTGGTTTCAGGGGGACTGTGCTGCTATGGAGGCTTTCATTCTCTGCCTGGGTTTTCTTGTTTTAGGGGACTTTGGTCTGCTATGGAGGCTTTCATTCTCCACCTGGGTTTTGTTGGTTTCAGGGGACTCTGTGCTGCTGGGAGCTTCCCACTCTCCACCTGGGTTTTGTTGGTTTCAGGGGGACTGTGCTGCTATGGAGGCTTTCATTCTCTGCCTGGGTTTTCTTGTTTTAGGGGACTTTGGTCTGCTATGGAGGCTTTCATTCTCCACCTGGGTTTTGTTGGTTTCAGGGGACTCTGTGCTGCTGGGAGCTTCCCACTCTCCACCTGGGTTTTGTTGGTTTCAGGGGGACTGTGCTGCTATGGAGGCTTTCATTCTCTGCCTGGGTTTTCTTGTTTTAGGGGACTTTGGTCTGCTATGGAGGCTTTCATTCTCCACCTGGGTTTTGTTGGTTTCAGGGGACTCTGTGCTGCTGGGAGCTTCCCACTCTCCACCTGGGTTTTGTTGGTTTCAGGGGGACTGTGCTGCTATGGAGGCTTTCATTCTCTGCCTGGGTTTTCTTGTTTTAGGGGACTTTGGTCTGCTATGGAGGCTTTCATTCTCCACCTGGGTTTTGTTGGTTTCAGGGGACTCTGTGCTGCTGGGAGCTTCCCACTCTCCACCTGGGTTTTGTTGGTTTCAGGGGGACTGTGCTGCTATGGAGGCTTTCATTCTCTGCCTGGGTTTTCTTGTTTTAGGGGACTTTGGTCTGCTATGGAGGCTTTCATTCTCCACCTGGGTTTTGTTGGTTTCAGGGGACTCTGTGCTGCTGGGAGCTTCCCACTCTCCACCTGGGTTTTGTTGGTTTCAGGGGGACTGTGCTGCTATGGAGGCTTTCATTCTCTGCCTGGGTTTTCTTGTTTTAGGGGACTTTGGTCTGCTATGGAGGCTTTCATTCTCCACCTGGGTTTTGTTGGTTTCAGGGGACTCTGTGCTGCTGGGAGCTTCCCACTCTCCACCTGGGTTTTGTTGGTTTCAGGGGGACTGTGCTGCTATGGAGGCTTTCATTCTCTGCCTGGGTTTTCTTGTTTTAGGGGACTTTGGTCTGCTATGGAGGCTTTCATTCTCCACCTGGGTTTTGTTGGTTTCAGGGGACTCTGTGCTGCTGGGAGCTTCCCACTCTCCACCTGGGTTTTGTTGGTTTCAGGGGGACTGTGCTGCTATGGAGGCTTTCATTCTCTGCCTGGGTTTTCTTGTTTTAGGGGACTTTGGTCTGCTATGGAGGCTTTCATTCTCCACCTGGGTTTTGTTGGTTTCAGGGGACTCTGTGCTGCTGGGAGCTTCCCACTCTCCACCTGGGTTTTGTTGGTTTCAGGGGGACTGTGCTGCTATGGAGGCTTTCATTCTCTGCCTGGGTTTTCTTGTTTTAGGGGACTTTGGTCTGCTATGGAGGCTTTCATTCTCCACCTGGGTTTTGTTGGTTTCAGGGGACTCTGTGCTGCTGGGAGCTTCCCACTCTCCACCTGGGTTTTGTTGGTTTCAGGGGGACTGTGCTGCTATGGAGGCTTTCATTCTCTGCCTGGGTTTTCTTGTTTTAGGGGACTTTGGTCTGCTATGGAGGCTTTCATTCTCCACCTGGGTTTTGTTGGTTTCAGGGGACTCTGTGCTGCTGGGAGCTTCCCACTCTCCACCTGGGTTTTGTTGGTTTCAGGGGGACTGTGCTGCTATGGAGGCTTTCATTCTCTGCCTGGGTTTTCTTGTTTTAGGGGACTTTGGTCTGCTATGGAGGCTTTCATTCTCCACCTGGGTTTTGTTGGTTTCAGGGGACTCTGTGCTGCTGGGAGCTTCCCACTCTCCACCTGGGTTTTGTTGGTTTCAGGGGGACTGTGCTGCTATGGAGGCTTTCATTCTCTGCCTGGGTTTTCTTGTTTTAGGGGACTTTGGTCTGCTATGGAGGCTTTCATTCTCCACCTGGGTTTTGTTGGTTTCAGGGGACTCTGTGCTGCTGGGAGCTTCCCACTCTCCACCTGGGTTTTGTTGGTTTCAGGGGGACTGTGCTGCTATGGAGGCTTTCATTCTCTGCCTGGGTTTTCTTGTTTTAGGGGACTTTGGTCTGCTATGGAGGCTTTCATTCTCCACCTGGGTTTTGTTGGTTTCAGGGGACTCTGTGCTGCTGGGAGCTTCCCACTCTCCACCTGGGTTTTGTTGGTTTCAGGGGGACTGTGCTGCTATGGAGGCTTTCATTCTCTGCCTGGGTTTTCTTGTTTTAGGGGACTTTGGTCTGCTATGGAGGCTTTCATTCTCCACCTGGGTTTTGTTGGTTTCAGGGGACTCTGTGCTGCTGGGAGCTTCCCACTCTCCACCTGGGTTTTGTTGGTTTCAGGGGGACTGTGCTGCTATGGAGGCTTTCATTCTCTGCCTGGGTTTTCTTGTTTTAGGGGACTTTGGTCTGCTATGGAGGCTTTCATTCTCCACCTGGGTTTTGTTGGTTTCAGGGGACTCTGTGCTGCTGGGAGCTTCCCACTCTCCACCTGGGTTTTGTTGGTTTCAGGGGGACTGTGCTGCTATGGAGGCTTTCATTCTCTGCCTGGGTTTTCTTGTTTTAGGGGACTTTGGTCTGCTATGGAGGCTTTCATTCTCCACCTGGGTTTTGTTGGTTTCAGGGGACTCTGTGCTGCTGGGAGCTTCCCACTCTCCACCTGGGTTTTGTTGGTTTCAGGGGGACTGTGCTGCTATGGAGGCTTTCATTCTCTGCCTGGGTTTTCTTGTTTTAGGGGACTTTGGTCTGCTATGGAGGCTTTCATTCTCCACCTGGGTTTTGTTGGTTTCAGGGGACTCTGTGCTGCTGGGAGCTTCCCACTCTCCACCTGGGTTTTGTTGGTTTCAGGGGGACTGTGCTGCTATGGAGGCTTTCATTCTCTGCCTGGGTTTTCTTGTTTTAGGGGACTTTGGTCTGCTATGGAGGCTTTCATTCTCCACCTGGGTTTTGTTGGTTTCAGGGGACTCTGTGCTGCTGGGAGCTTCCCACTCTCCACCTGGGTTTTGTTGGTTTCAGGGGGACTGTGCTGCTATGGAGGCTTTCATTCTCTGCCTGGGTTTTCTTGTTTTAGGGGACTTTGGTCTGCTATGGAGGCTTTCATTCTCCACCTGGGTTTTGTTGGTTTCAGGGGACTCTGTGCTGCTGGGAGC
The DNA here is from genome assembly GCA_038380435.1 of Ryuthela nishihirai. NCBI lineage: Eukaryota > Metazoa > Arthropoda > Arachnida > Araneae > Heptathelidae > Ryuthela > Ryuthela nishihirai. Next base: position 104,370 of record JAWZYU010000554.1, read on the forward strand.
TTCCCACTCTCCACCTGGGTTTTGTTGGTTTCAGGGGGACTGTGCTGCTATGGAGGCTTTCATTCTCTGCCTGGGTTTTCTTGTTTTAGGGGACTTTGGTCTGCTATGGAGGCTTTCATTCTCCACCTGGGTTTTGTTGGTTTCAGGGGACTCTGTGCTGCTGGGAGCTTCCCACTCTCCACCTGGGTTTTGTTGGTTTCAGGGGGACTGTGCTGCTATGGAGGCTTTCATTCTCTGCCTGGGTTTTCTTGTTTTAGGGGACTTTGGTCTGCTATGGAGGCTTTCATTCTCCACCTGGGTTTTGTTGGTTTCAGGGGACTCTGTGCTGCTGGGAGCTTCCCACTCTCCACCTGGGTTTTGTTGGTTTCAGGGGGACTGTGCTGCTATGGAGGCTTTCATTCTCTGCCTGGGTTTTCTTGTTTTAGGGGACTTTGGTCTGCTATGGAGGCTTTCATTCTCCACCTGGGTTTTGTTGGTTTCAGGGGACTCTGTGCTGCTGGGAGCTTCCCACTCTCCACCTGGGTTTTGTTGGTTTCAGGGGGACTGTGCTGCTATGGAGGCTTTCATTCTCTGCCTGGGTTTTCTTGTTTTAGGGGACTTTGGTCTGCTATGGAGGCTTTCATTCTCCACCTGGGTTTTGTTGGTTTCAGGGGACTCTGTGCTGCTGGGAGCTTCCCACTCTCCACCTGGGTTTTGTTGGTTTCAGGGGGACTGTGCTGCTATGGAGGCTTTCATTCTCTGCCTGGGTTTTCTTGTTTTAGGGGACTTTGGTCTGCTATGGAGGCTTTCATTCTCCACCTGGGTTTTGTTGGTTTCAGGGGACTCTGTGCTGCTGGGAGCTTCCCACTCTCCACCTGGGTTTTGTTGGTTTCAGGGGGACTGTGCTGCTATGGAGGCTTTCATTCTCTGCCTGGGTTTTCTTGTTTTAGGGGACTTTGGTCTGCTATGGAGGCTTTCATTCTCCACCTGGGTTTTGTTGGTTTCAGGGGACTCTGTGCTGCTGGGAGCTTCCCACTCTCCACCTGGGTTTTGTTGGTTTCAGGGGGACTGTGCTGCTATGGAGGCTTTCATTCTCTGCCTGGGTTTTCTTGTTTTAGGGGACTTTGGTCTGCTATGGAGGCTTTCATTCTCCACCTGGGTTTTGTTGGTTTCAGGGGACTCTGTGCTGCTGGGAGCTTCCCACTCTCCACCTGGGTTTTGTTGGTTTCAGGGGGACTGTGCTGCTATGGAGGCTTTCATTCTCTGCCTGGGTTTTCTTGTTTTAGGGGACTTTGGTCTGCTATGGAGGCTTTCATTCTCCACCTGGGTTTTGTTGGTTTCAGGGGACTCTGTGCTGCTGGGAGCTTCCCACTCTCCACCTGGGTTTTGTTGGTTTCAGGGGGACTGTGCTGCTATGGAGGCTTTCATTCTCTGCCTGGGTTTTCTTGTTTTAGGGGACTTTGGTCTGCTATGGAGGCTTTCATTCTCCACCTGGGTTTTGTTGGTTTCAGGGGACTCTGTGCTGCTGGGAGCTTCCCACTCTCCACCTGGGTTTTGTTGGTTTCAGGGGGACTGTGCTGCTATGGAGGCTTTCATTCTCTGCCTGGGTTTTCTTGTTTTAGGGGACTTTGGTCTGCTATGGAGGCTTTCATTCTCCACCTGGGTTTTGTTGGTTTCAGGGGACTCTGTGCTGCTGGGAGCTTCCCACTCTCCACCTGGGTTTTGTTGGTTTCAGGGGGACTGTGCTGCTATGGAGGCTTTCATTCTCTGCCTGGGTTTTCTTGTTTTAGGGGACTTTGGTCTGCTATGGAGGCTTTCATTCTCCACCTGGGTTTTGTTGGTTTCAGGGGACTCTGTGCTGCTGGGAGCTTCCCACTCTCCACCTGGGTTTTGTTGGTTTCAGGGGGACTGTGCTGCTATGGAGGCTTTCATTCTCTGCCTGGGTTTTCTTGTTTTAGGGGACTTTGGTCTGCTATGGAGGCTTTCATTCTCCACCTGGGTTTTGTTGGTTTCAGGGGACTCTGTGCTGCTGGGAGCTTCCCACTCTCCACCTGGGTTTTGTTGGTTTCAGGGGGACTGTGCTGCTATGGAGGCTTTCATTCTCTGCCTGGGTTTTCTTGTTTTAGGGGACTTTGGTCTGCTATGGAGGCTTTCATTCTCCACCTGGGTTTTGTTGGTTTCAGGGGACTCTGTGCTGCTGGGAGCTTCCCACTCTCCACCTGGGTTTTGTTGGTTTCAGGGGGACTGTGCTGCTATGGAGGCTTTCATTCTCTGCCTGGGTTTTCTTGTTTTAGGGGACTTTGGTCTGCTATGGAGGCTTTCATTCTCCACCTGGGTTTTGTTGGTTTCAGGGGACTCTGTGCTGCTGGGAGCTTCCCACTCTCCACCTGGGTTTTGTTGGTTTCAGGGGGACTGTGCTGCTATGGAGGCTTTCATTC